>VOMN01104006.1:0-17020 GCA_014899125.1 Orchestia grillus
AGTGTAGTCCCTTTTACTGTACCAAGTGTGGTACGAGAGAGTGTAGACAAGACCGGACAGCACACCTTTTGATCAGCGGTGAAGAAGTGAGGAATGAATTTCTCCGCCAATACTTTGATTGGAGGATCGTCGGCACTCAGCCCATGAAATTCAAAATAGTTCAGAAATTTCATCAATAGTACATCTGTTTATCCTCGTACACAGGCGCATGTACCTTTACATCAGTTCGCAATGTGGAAAGCAGACGGCGGCGTTGAATGTTTTCCATCGTGAGAGCGCCGCATTCGAATGTAGATTTTGCCGCAATTGAATCGCGATTACGACCCAGATTTTTTTCTTTTAAAGCTATAGACAATGTAACAGCCGCATCCCATGCACTTTTACCGAGCAGGAAACAAAATTTCAACACCAAATGTTGTTCTCAAAAATCGGCAATTTTCTGAGGGTGTCCCGAGTAATCTCAAACGGCGGGACCATTCGAGGCCCTATTTCAGCTTGCACTGACAACTAAAGTCAGCAGCTAGAGTTTTTCACACCATTTCATGGGGTTTACTAATACCTACAAAATGACTATGAACGTAACGCGAAATTAATAAAAAATGAACAAGAATTTCTAAAATCGCCTTGAGTAGCTCCGCGTGACGAGATATTTGGTAAAAGCTCAGGTACCTCAAACGTACCGCAGAATGGCGCCGCTAGCCTAAGTTTTAAATAGGGCTTTATTTCATGTACAGTCAGACAAAAAAGAAAGAACAGTAAACCCTCGGCAAAGTTCATGCAGAAGGCAACCAGGGTGATATGGAAGTCTCTGCAGAACTAGAACGCAGTAAACACGAACTAAACAGCCTACCAAACATTAGTACAAAGCCACAACACACTCCACAAACAAATGCTTCTCAATCTGTATTGAATTACTGTTGAGAAGCGAGTAATTCATGCCATATCATTGCAAATCTCCAAATAAATATTCTGCAACTACTAGGAGGTGATCTAAGAAATGCCTTGGAATCCAAGTTCCGAAGAGAGAGGGAAAATGACGGGCTTACCAGGAACTGGCTGGTTGCTTTGATTATTTTCTTTCTTATCTTCGGCGTCAGTGTCGGAGCTGCTGCCTGAGCTGTCAGAGCGACCGTCGATGGATCGGCTCGATATGGACGAGAGTGTGTCCATTGACTCCTTGGGAACCACGCTGCTCAGGCGGAACTGTGGGCAGGAGGTCATTATGCTTTCCGCACAAGCAAATGGCACAACAAACACACACATCAGCTGGCGACTCAACGACTCAATAAAATTAAGCTGAATTATCGAGAAGGATGTTTAGCGCGATCCGTTCATTCGTTGTATAGAATACAGTTAGAGAAACCATAACAACTTGGTTAGCAATAACAAATTTCCCAGAGTGATATAATAAGTCTAATGGTGAACTTTTTAATATTGCTTTTCCAGTAATGGCAGCACTATTGTAACTGGATTCCTCATATGAAATGCACAGAAAATCCCAGCATGGAGAATGACTATTAACAAGCAAAATATTATGCATTACTAACCCGAACATTAAGGCATTTATTAATTAATTTCATCAGCTCAGCGAGTTACACTAATTTGAAGATATTTTAACGATTTGTGTACCGACTGTAACTCTAGTCGCCTCATCTATTTTAAAAGCATAATAAAATAATTTGGCATTTGAGACTTCTTTCGACTTAGTCTGTTACTCGAGCAGCCATCACCACACGCTCAATATGGTGGCCAGAGTAGCTGACGTATGGCGTATGGCAGTACACATTTACTCGATTGATTCATGCAAATTAATCTAACTACCTCTTTCACCCGTACCTGTCCATTGTGGCACATCAGTTTTAAGCTAAGAAGTTTTAGTAAACCGACAAACGGTCTTACTGCAGATATAAACAAGGCTACAAGAGTTCCTTGTACGAAGCTAAATGAATCCTTACTGTCAAAATAATTTGGTAGGTACAATGTTAATGCTAAATTTTATAAAAACGTCAATTTATCCTAACTTTGAAACTAATTGGTCGATTTTTCAAAGAATTTCCCTCGTAAACCATCCTTTACTACCAAATATTTTGCAAATCTTGGAATCCATCAGTGCTTACAAATCTATATAATATTAAAACTCTGGTCGTCTTGCTTGTTTGAAGTCGTGCACAGNCGGTTTGATTTTGATAAATTTTGTTTGACCCAACGGGTCACGGGTGGTCTAATATATAATGAAAGGTAAACCACGAATATTCACCAAAGTTTGGAATTATTAAACAAATGAAAAATAAATTTGACATGGAAGTATTGAAACTAACCATTAAGGCAAATACATAGCTATTCATATTCACTCGTCTACAGGCAGCTCACCCACTCATCTACACATCGACAGGTCCAGAGGGGCTCATTTCATCCTAATTTAGACCACAAATGTGTACACTAACAGAGATTGAAAAAATTTTATATTCGAATTACGGTTGTCAAAGTTCAAAGCTTTCTGTCAATAAAGAAATGTCCTAAAATCTTGAAAAAAATTCTAATATGTCAAAATTAGGAGCACTTGAATACAGTGTGTACACAAAACTGAGCAGCTACTGGACTATAGGATGGAATTCACTACACCGAATCATGGGTGCAGTTACCCCAACATTCACGGGCCTGCTCCATCCCAAATTATTCCACTCTTCACAGACCGATCAATCAAAAGACACCTACTCCTTCAGTCCCCCACCCAGCCGCATACACCTCACCGCACAATGACCTGCCCCATTTTAGGGCATTTTATTACGCCACCAACCCCAATGACGTGCCACACAACCCACGACACGCCACACCCGCTCGAACTTCCTGAACAGCCCGTTACCGACCTGCCCCATCTGAGCCTTGGTCATCTGGCGCTGGTGGTGATCAATGACAGCCTCCTGGCGCTGCTTCAGCGAGGTCACCAGCTTGTCCCGCAGCTCCTGCTCTTGGTCCGCCATGCGCTTCGCCTCTTGTCGCTCGTGGCTCTGTGCATCGTATTATTATTACACCGGGGCTCTACCCACAATTGACACTTTTTATTCCATTTTAACAGCCACACTTAGTTTGTTTCTCTGGTTATTTTCAGTGTACCAGATGGAGCTGAAGTAGTGAGAATAGCTCGGAAACGAGGGTACTACAACGCACTACCACATCCTCAAGTGACTGGCAGGCTGCCGCACTCGTCACCTCTAAGTACAAGGGTATAACATTAAACTTCTTAACGCTTTAAGCCGTACAATGCAAGTACGATCATCAGAAAAGTTCAGTTCAGAAAAGTGCACTAACTTGTTTCATATTTTTCTCTTATTTTACAGATGTTAAGAAGGGCTTCAGATGAAGCAGAAACGTTCAGTTGTATGAAATGATTAGTAATAAAAGATGTCTTTTAAAACTATTATCTTTGCCATAGTTCTGGTAGTAAGATTATCTAAGGGTCTCAAACCTAACATAATAAAATGAATTCATATAATTAAGAAATGACGAGTAGACATAAAACGCACGCCGTTAATGCAAGCTGGAGGACAATCCCCTGCACCCCTTACGAAATAAATACACACCTAGTTATAAACAATTTTCATGATCCTCGAAACGTTCCGAGTCAACTTGCGGTCAACAAACGAATCAATGGAATAAAAATTGGTTAAATCTAATTCCACCAATTTTATCAAGCTCTTCAGGACGAATAAAACATAAATTCTGACAAAGAAAATTGAAGTTGGCAATGATACTAACGAAAAGAAATTGTTTCAAAACGCCACACGCAGGTCACTACAAGCGTAATATGACACCATTTGTTGGACCACAAGGGCCACCACAGAGAACACGACTGCGAGCGGCACTGACACGCAGCGGTGTGTCCATCGAGTCTCTACACTGACGAGAACTGAATGACTGCGAGCAAATTACCTTTTTGCCCTTCTTGTCGGGCGTCGAGTCCTCCTTCTTCTTGGACACATCACCGCGCTGACGGACCACCTGGACTCGCAATAGGGAAATATTTTAGTAGAACCAGTCCTTCGGTTAAAGAAGAACCACATGGGAAAAATAAATACATCCATCTAAAGTAAATCGATATACAGAAGTTTTAATAAAAATTTCAGATGAAATTAAAAAAACATCCCTCGCCATCGCTCAGACTGAGAGCACGAACTGGGTGAGACTAATTGTTGAGGTATCCATCACTTAATTAAGCTAAAAGTTTTATGAAAACAAACACTCTTACAACTTTCTAATTAAAGTATGTCAGCTCGATTTTCAATAATCTCGATTCCTGTCATTCAAGGGGAGTCCTGGGCCGACAATGTGAACTCCTAGGCCAACAAGTGTGAAGCCCTTGGCCAACAAGTGTGAAGCCCTAGGCCAACAAGTGTGAAGCCCTAGGCCAACAAGTGTGAAGTCAGGCGCAGACGAGGCAATGCTACTGGTGCTGTTGAAGCTCTCACCCTAATGCGATCGAAGAGCTCGTCGAGCAGCCTGATGCTCTCGAGCCTCCGCTGCGCCATGAGGAGCTTGCGCTCCTCAGAGGCGATCTTGAGAGCCAATGTCACATCTTCTCCAGTGTCGAGCTGCTTCATCTTCTTGGTCCGCCTCATCTGCTCACGCTTCTCTCGGCGCTCCGCCTTCTCACGCTTCTTCAGCTCCTTCTTCTCCTGGTGTGCCTGCAGCATGGCGTTCTCGCGAGCCCTGCAGCATAGACATTAGACATTCAAGTTCTAGCTATCATTTGTGCACGAAGAAATGACGAGCTTCCGATGCGCAGTAGAATGTAAAGTAAGTGTAACTGACTGTTCTTCCTCAACATGGTACTATATACACAGCGGTAAATTTTACACTAGACAACTATACCTCAGCTCAAGATACCTAAAACTGTTTATCATTAACATTATAGTACATGACTAGTGACGTGATCATATCATAAATCGGCTTAAGAAAGCAAAATTGGTTCTTTTGGCCGATATCGGCACACGATAAAAATTCCCGATGCAGATTCCCACTACACTCAAAATGTACACGATTAATAGAACACGCAAGTTGAAGCTTAACATCGTCTGTTAGGAAGTTAGAGGTGCTCGGGATAAATTTGAGTTTTTCACTTCTTTAGATTTCTTTTGTTCAGATGAGTTCGAGATATATACTCGTACTACACGACACTTGGAAGCTTGTATTCAGAACACTTCGCCCGTCCGGAACCTCGACTGACACGTGTACCTAATGTACCCTTCGGGTACCAGAAGCCACCAGGTGACACTCTGAATCGTGTAGGAAAATAATTCACACACACGATGGCAGCGAAAATGAACGACTAGAAAATAGCTGGAAATTAGAAGAAAATAGCCTGCTTTATGATGATCCATCATGAAATAATGAAATGTAGCACGCTGCCCAGGGCTTTTCGAACACTATTAACAATCCACCACGTCACTGGAAAATGGTAACGAGGACTACAAGGCTGCGGCTGGTGTGAAGGAGCACAAAACACTTTTATTGTGCTCGGGTAGCATAATTCATCAAAACTCTACAAAAAAACCATGACGGAGAACCCAGGCATCAGAATGAAGGCTTTGGCACGTGAATTATATGTCTGACCCTCTACCATGAAATTGACCCCTTAGCACAGGGCACGGTTGAGAAAGATGACAGCAGCGTCAGGAACAGAAGCTCAGCTGGTCGACAGCACTAACACACACATTTTGAGATTCTTCCTAGGAAACTGTAAACGCAATCTGCTCTGGGTTATAGAACGCTACATCAAGGCCATGATTGACATTAATCGTAGTTTTCCGAATTAATTCTGTACATATTAAAATATCTACGCCATTACAATTTTTTTCAATTCATTTATTTTATTTTTGATCTTGCCAAGTACCTTCTCCCTTTCCCATAAAAACTCGCTCATCCCCAACAAATATTATGATAATTACTATTAATAAAAACAGTCGTGCGTCCACTAGCCTGCTACGTAATTGAAGACATACGTTATTCGAACACATAAGTGTAGTTTATGTTTAAACGTATCTGACAAAATAATTTTATCAAGTTCAGGTAAGAGTATTTTAAGCAAACATGTATTTTGGAACACACACGCGCTACTTGTCGGTGTTCACTGAAATTCTGGCAACATTCGGAACCTAAGAAATGCACACACTGAGACGGCTTTGCGGGGGGTTCACGGAAACGAGCGTACAATGGATGGTCGCACGTCAGTTTGCCTAGACCTGAAGGTCACCGAGGTACAAGTCATTACCTCTCTTGCTGCTGGGCGACGAGCTCCTGCTCCTTCTGCTTGCGCAGCTTCTCCTCCTTCTCCTTGTCGAGGGCCTGTAGCCTCTCGCGCTCCTCCTTGCGCTTCTTGATGCTGTAGTCCGTGAGGTGCTTCGTGCGGTCGAAGTCAACCTGCGGTCATCGTAATAGAAACTCGTTAGTGAGGCTGCGCACTGCTACACAAAAGTGCCTAATGCTCTGCATCACTAGGAAATAATGACACACTTTTGCAGTAAGGTAGTAATTACTCTTCTTATACTACATTCACTAGTTTAAAGGTCCCTATCCACAAGAAATATGATACAAAGAGCAAAGAGCAGAAGGGATCAAATAGAATGGACTGTAGTACATGTAGAATGTATGCACAGGTGTCTTTCCACAGCGGATTCCCTGCACATAGAAACAGCAAGTTAAGGAGGAAGAGGTAAAAAAGACGTAGAACAAAGAAGGTGAAAAAATTGAAATAAGCAAAGAGGGCACGAAAGATAGAAGTCCCGAAGACCCAGCTAGAGATGAGGTAACCTAACATTGACCCCTGGGGACATCAGTCCCCATAGCATAGGATAGACAAACTTAACTAACCTAATCCTATACCTCATGGATTTTCTGATGTCTCCACAGGGAGGTAATTACAGTTCATTTACTTTCATTTCAACCTCAAAGTATCAGAAGTAATACCTACAGTAAAACGTTTTATAACAGAATGAAAGCTCATTGCAGATGATTCTGCATGAAACTAAATTGACAAACAACTAATCCGGTGAGACAAGTAAATTTAAGTACGTAAAAGGAGTCGACCTAAACACTCGTACAGTTGAATTTCTCACCTATACACTGTACATCAAACGATATCAGACGCAAGATATATCTTGCCGGAAGCGCCCGAATCCATAGGCTAGAATGTCCAATACAAAAGTGCAGAACAATTACTTGCAGAACACTCGTGTCAATGGATAATCTCTCTACAATATATTTTTCCGATGATGCGAGTTTAAAATGTAATTCCAAGTGAGCGCACATAAAATACAAAGTAATTGTGAAGTTAAACAGAAAACTTTTATAGAAGAAAATATTGAGACGGTGCAGCAAAGCGCCATCACAGTAAACCAAAGGTAAGACTCACCTCGATGTAGCAACTCCAGGCCTTATCATCCTCGACATAAACGAGTTTCTTGCCCTGGAAGTCGTGCATGCACTTGGCAAAGCCAATGTACTCCCTGAACTGCACGAAGCACGTGAACAGAATGTCCTTGTGACTGAGCGACGCAGCAGTCAGCCCTGACACCGTCGCCGACATCTTCGACCTCAGCGGGTCGTTCGTCGGGATGTCGATGAAGCGAACTTCTCCAAATTGACTCATGATCTAAAGACAAAGTAAAGCTGCATGTCTACTGCAAAGTTGAGAATTAAATGTCTTACTCATATCTCATAGCCATTGATTCACATACAACAAATACAATGCAAAAAAAAACATATTTCATACACAATATAATTTCAGGACTAAGTTCTGTTTAACCCATACAAATCTGACTTATAAAACGTCAGAAATAATCAAAAGTTACACCATGTAAGTTTCAAAATTTAGTCTACAGTCATTACAGACCTATTTTCAAAATTTTTACAGTTAAACAGCTGTTCATTCGTATGACTAGTACTAGAAATGGAGAACGCATCTGGGGCCGTAAAGGAGGACTATAAAAACAAGGTTCAATGGATAAAAATATACTTGCAACATCTTGATAAGAAGTACATTCGTATTGTTGCACCAATTCCTTGAATACATATTTCAGAGTCGACTAATATTACATTTAATAATGCACTCCAACCAATACCTCTTTGGAAAAAATAAGATGCAAAATCAATCGTCAAAATGATGCTATATGGAGAAGATTTGTGAAACATTTACACCAAACACACTGAAGGTTACTCTGAGGTGTTCTGAAGAGCCGATAAATCAAATTCACAGTAGCTTTTAACTACGTTACTACTATGAAATTTGTAATACAATTGAAATACAAATTAATAAATGAAAAGTTATGAATGATATGCCTTCATTTAATAACATAACTGCTCAAGTACTTACGGTATTTAGAAAAGATTTAGGTGAGCCATACAGGCACCCTCAAAATAAATAAAAAAGTCCCCAGAAATTACCAAAATACAAAAACAAAGAACCATTAATCTCATTGAAGAATATTCTTAGGTAGAATTTCAGCCTTTTTTATCACACATTATATATTATATTTGAGTGAAGAATGAGACTACAGTAAAACATAATAACATCCTTGAATAATATTAGTTGTTTGCTGAACAAGTGAAGGATTTTGAAACATAGCTTATTAAAGCAAAAGAAACCGAAAAACAAAATTTAATGCTCCTAAAACTTACCCGATGCATGAGCTGATCACTCGGCCTGTTGCTGGCGGGGCCCGCAAACTGGGAGAACCAACGGATAGGCAGGCCCTGCAGGTCGACGACGATGTCAACAAGTTTAGGAATATGTGCATTATAAACTAATTTGGAAGTACTCACGAAGTCACAATGCAAGATAATATCTTTCATATTTGAAACTTTTGCACTGTTCCAAAGAGATTTTACACTCTTATATTTTACCTTATTAATGCACTACAAAAAATCTATACTAGGAGAACATATATCAAACTAATTGTGATAGCACATAACACCCATCATCACCATGACTGAAAAAAGAAAAGAATACCTCAAAGACATGTATTATCAGTTGGTTTGCTAACAATCCTTGTCCAATTGTAACACACTTCAATTCCCGCACCCCCACAGCTGGGAGCTGACAGCCCACCAGCAGTACGAGGTTGTGCTGGCGCTCACCTTGAAAACGACAGTGTCTGGGCGCTCGCCAGCCTTCATTTCGTTCATGTGCTTGGCATCTCGGAAAAAGGAGTCCCAGTCATGCCGCGTCGGGAAACTTACTTTGGCTTCAGCTGCTCTGATCTTCAGCAGCTCCGTAAATCCACTCAATCGTATGCCCTAAATAGGAATATGGTTCAAATTGATAACAAAAAAACAGCTTAGCCCAAGAAACATTGCTTCAAATTGTCTCTCTTTTCCCGACAAACATTGTTGGCAACCAGCAGAACACAGCCATCAGATTCCCTTTTGAAAAATGCTTACAAAATGAAGAATCTAGTGTAAATGATTTGCTTTTAACCTGAAGAAAAAATGAAATATGAAACAAATGAACAAGATCATTGCTCCAAAATTAATTCTAATTTAAAGACAAAAATAACTACACACTTCACCTAAATTATAAACTGAATAAGAGACTGAATATATTCAAGAAAATTACTAATAAACATCTAGTGTGAAAAAGAACAATGAACACAAACCACCCAAGGTGAAGGGGCACAAGTACACGAGTGCTACATGAACACCTCAAGACCTCAAGCTGTAAGGTCAATAAAAGAAAGATGCAAGTAGTTCAGATTCTCACAAGGAATTTGAACCAAAGTACTTTAGTAATGAGCAGGTTATGGTAGAAACTTAAATTTTCATCAAATCAGACTGCCAGGAGACATCAAATACTACCTCATCACTTTGCTATCACTTTAACTGGGGTCATTGATTACTACTTTTGTATCTTCTTTAGCATAAATAAACTTTAGCAAATGAACACACCAGGAAGGTTTCTAAAATCCATTCATGAAAATTACTTGATAGTTATCCTTTACATTTGATCTCAGATATGTTGCAAATTTGAATCTACAGGAATGAACCATCAGCTGATGATGCTTCATACCATATTCTGTGGCACTAGTAGTGTGATTTGTGGTAACCATTACTCTTTGCTTTTGTTCCTACTAACTTTCCACTCTTACACAGTATATATACTACCAGCACTTGCATAGAATTTCCAAAAAACACAAGAAAATCAAACTATCCATAACTGTGGCATGTCCAATCCAGATTAGAGTGGACATTTCTCCCTGCATTCAAGATAGACACTTAAGTGATGCACCAAACTGTACACAACACACCATATGGCTACAAAGTTTCAGCACTCAATAAGATCATCTAGGAGTTCTAAGCCAAAAAATGAATAAAGACAGAGGTAGCTTTCCTGTGAGGTCACCCTCACAGGAGAGGGGGAAAACAAGAATATTATATCACATGAACTTACAAAGCTCTATGCACAGAAGCTACTTGTTACAAACTAGTTCTTCTAAGAACACTTAGGTGGCTTCACAATACTACTAGGTAGGTTCCTAAGTTCAGTATTTATTTCGTAAGAAAATTCCTTAGTATTTGAGTTCAAGTGTTTTTTCATGTCCCTGAAAATATTTCATACAAAGAAAATACACTGAATATTATTCTCAAAGGATAAATCAGAGAAATTGCCTATTTCTAAGCAATACAAAAAACTAAAAAGAGTGCTCTTTTAAAATTTCTTTCTTTCTACCCTAACTAAACAAAAGTAACCTGATCAAAATGTTGGAAAAAAGTCAGGTGACTTGCACCTTTTTAATTTCAATGTAATAGTTTAAATGCTAAGCTCCAACCTAAGTGTGCATTCTGAGAAGAAAATGAGTAGTAAAAATCAATTTATAAAAACGGATGCTGTGTTGAGAGTACTAAAAAAAGTTGTAATAATATATAAGTGGGTGAAACTCAAGAGCAAATTGGAAAAAGACTATTTTAACATCAGTATTTGATTTGAACTTAATAACAATAATCATCTCTTGAGCTTTAACACATTGGCAAAAATTGAATACCAAATGACTGCGAGCCCCAAAAAGTCTAAGTATTTCATGCTTCACATAATCCAAAATGTATAAACAGATCTATAGCACTTATTGAAATTTATGAAATCAATAATTCAATTCAGCAAAATTACAGTGACTGATATTCATAATTTAATTTGTTGACCTATTGACAATATATTATATGTAATCTAGTTCAATTTTTCCTCTATGTTGTATGTCATGTTGACAACAATGTCTATTTGAGGATTAGCAAGTTAAATGTTGAAAAATTTTCTCTCTGTCTCTTGAACTGTCACTCTACTTAAAAATGCAGAAATAATAAAAAATATAAAGCAGTTGATGATTCAATGACTTACACTTGAGAGTTCCATATTACTCTCTGGAAACGACTCTGCTGCAGATGACCAATAAAATTACCTTTAAATTAACAGCCTTATGATACGTCTCCAAGGGTTTACAGCTTAATTCCAAACATGAAATGTCACATGATACAAGTAATTTTCACATCAGAAAGAATGTATAGAAATTTTGAAACAAGTTTTCTTACTTTTGAACTAAGAGAAAAAAAGGATTTATATTCTCCCAGCAGCATTATCTACAAGCCAAATTCTAAATAGGAGAGACAAAAACAAAACATGTAGTAGGTATCTTGAGAAAAAGGGCAAATCAACACATGGACACAGTACAAAAAGGAAATAAGAAAAAACTATCATCACTGAAGTCAAAAAACAAAATCAGCAATCTAAACCCAAAAGGGAAAGATGTCCTAAGGGCCTAACTATGGCTTAGCTGGCCAACAGAGATGATGAAATTCCTCTCAAGGCACCAACTGGATTGGATAGGCTAGGCTAACCTTACTCTACAAGCCTTTGAGACTATGGCCCATTCTTTGCCCCTGAGAGGTATAATACTGAAAAATATAGAACTTGGCACACAAAATGATCACCAAATAAAACAAAAAAACTACCTACTGTATTTCTACATAACTCAGGGATTTTCCAACTTTCATATTAATGTTAGCAAAAGGAAAACAGGAAGACCATTCACAAATATAGGACAACACCTTAGAAAATAAGCACAAGTAAATCAACTTGCCTTCAGGTCAATTTTCTTGATGACAGCTTCAACATTACTCTTATTATTTATCTCTGCATCAAAACGGACAAACTCCAAAGAGCTCTTGGTGACCTTGATGGAAGAAAACTTGATGGGCTTGATGGCCAGGCGAAGTTTTTCCATGATCTATGAAAATTAAACGGGAGAATTACAACTAAGAAAACTTTAGTATTACACCCTCAATTTCTAAGAGAATTATACTTAGGAGACTTAAAAGATGTCAGGCCACTAAAAAGGTAGCACACTAGTGTGATCTGGAATGTGGTGCCCAAAATAGTTCCAGGGTCTCCAAGGAGAACTAACTTGAGGGTAGAAGGTCCCATCTTTCACTTCTACTTATAACCCTTCCCAACAGATGCACTTCTAAATTATTTGAATAGTTATCAGCAATGGAGCTCAAGCCAAGGAACTCACATTTTTATGCCTTATGATTGAAAAGAATAGATTGCTTGGTTATTGGAGACTAAAAGACCTGCAATCATCCATTGATAGTCATTTCTAGAGATTCATGGGTGCATTTCTTGAAAATTGTACAATGAATACTAATGAAAAATCATTGGGCTCAAATGATACCCTGCACTCCCACCACAAAGTTATACCTTTGTCAAAATGCATGAAATGGATATAACTCCATGTTATCACAGCAAGAAAATACAGTACATTATATTTCAAAAAATCAAATTCAGGACATTTTCAGAAGATTCAACAAACAAGAACATACCTCATTGTTGGAGATTGTTTGTCCTGTCTTGAGCTTGGGCAGAGTGACGGTGATACTGATGCGGGCAAGTGGCTTGAGGTACAGCCCTGCACTTTGCAGCAGCTCCACACAGTCTGAGCGATCCTCACACACTTGAACATTGCTCAAGGCCTCCATGTTGCCAGCCATGGTTACCTCAAAGCTCTTCTCCAGGTTTCAAGGAGCAATTTTTCAATGCAGTAATGCTTGCCCCTTGCACTTGCTGTGACAGCTCTCAGAGCCACCATAAAAATATCCAATGCAGCAATATCCACTTGAAGCAGTTGTCTATTGCTGCTGATGATACCCCACAGCCTACCTACATAACTGATACAATTCAAAAGTAATGAGCATAAGTAGAAGAAACTACATTTTTTAACATACTTTTGAACACCAAGTATGAACTGTTTCAAATTAAATGCTTTGATGTAACTAAAAGTTACCTTGATAGCAACTGTTAAATCAGGTGCACAAGAAAGAAAAAGGGTTAATATATACTAGGAAAAATAATAATGCAAATGCTTCTATAAATGACTATAGTGGAATGGTTGTACTATTGACTATTTCTCAAGGCAAATATTATTGAATATAATTGACAATTTTCACCATTGAAAATTCAAATTAATTCATTTTTGAATTAATTCAAAGTTTATGTTCAAGCAAGACCAACACAATATGTCTCAAAAGTAAAATAATGTAGTTACACACTTGTCCGCAGAGAAGACAACTGCCAGCTGTAAAGAAAGATAAATACTTGTTAGTAATAATTCTAATTTAGCATAATTACCAGCTAGTTAGCAATACTTTAAATTTTATTGAAATTTTTCAACAAATTCTATTACAACCAAAATTTCAGTCCTGAGAAATACTTGGATGACGCACTTGCAACAATAAAATTTATGTCCAGTGACATTAATATCAAAGCTGTTGCAGTGTTGCTGTACAACAAAACAGTATGATTTGTGTAGTTGCTTCATTTATCAATCATCAATTAACTTTCTCTCAAACATATAATAAGTAAACATATATACAGACAAATGAATTCTAATGTCAACCAAAATGCAACAGTAAACCTGGATCACATTGAATTTCATAGTACTATCAAAAAACAAAAAAGCAAGTTATTGTTGAAACTATCCATAGTAAGACACAAGCTGAAACTTATCAATACCACACAATAAACAAGGCTAACTTACAAGCAATACGCACCATGATAAAAGAATCAATTTTTCACTAAATCTTAATAAAGAAATATTGATGTCACAAACATAGAAAATGCATTGTTAAACCTAACTGATATTCTGATATCAACTCTGCAAACAATCATTGCTGTCCTCTCAGTACACACACAATTACACAAATGAACACAGGCAAAAGCCTAGGCTTACTCTAAATATCCTTATCAGTTTTAAAACTAGAGGGTACTTTGCATTATTTTACAAAGGAAAAATAAGTTTAGTTGTGTACAATACGTTCAGAAACTATGTGACAACTTAATTAAAATTTTTAAGAAAAATTATTTTAAGCTTTAATTTTCTCATTTCAAATATGAAATTAAGATAACTTGGCCCCCGTTAATTTCAATCTACTAACCAAAGAAACTGTGATGAACAAAATTGAATCTATGACTCAGAATGGTAAAACATCACAGACCTATAGATGTAACAAATATCTTCAACAAATCTTCATAGATTATCTTCAAATATCTTCATAGATTAAAATTTGATCTCAAAAGAGCATACAATTATGCTAGGTATCAAATCTATAGAGATCCTTAACCAAGTTGAACATATTACCTCCAGTAGCATTAAAAATAATGTACACACCATTAATTCATCCATATCTGCTATATGGCATAGAAGCTTGGCATGAAACAAAACAAGCATAGTTTGTACTCTACAAAAATGACCCTTTAAAATGATGAATAATTACAAATGCTTAAAACTTATTGGGCTTTCTGATCTTATCAAATAATATTTCTATACATTCATGTATAAAACTTTGAGTAATAAAGGCAACAAAAAATTGAAGCAACTAGCTTTTGTTCAAACAAAAGTATTATGAATATTTGATTAGAAACCTAAAGTAAATTAATACTTCCATACAATTCCAAAACATTACAATTTAGTTTTCATTACAATGGTTTTAAAACTTGCATCACACTGTTTTCCAATGCTTATGATATAAGAACTTTGCACACATTAATCTATCTTAAATTCATTTCTGATAAACACATTGAAAATGTTCCTCATCAATTATAGTTTCATATCTTAAAAGACTGTAGAAAATCCTCTCACGCTGAATGTCAGTAAAGTAATTTAGAGTTATTATAGAAAGCATACTTTGGTATGGTGTCCATCAACTTGACATAATTGAATTCCTAATTTTAAATCATATCTTCCCCTCTTGATAAATTCTGTACTTGATCAGTCTTGTGCAAGCTAAGGTTTGGTCACTTCAGTGTATTATGATATTAAATAGATGTGTACACCTAACATTTGATTCTATAAGATGCCTTAGATGTCACAGAACTTACTTGGGGCCCAGAAGTAGTTATATATAACACTGTCTATTAAAGTAGTATAAGAAATCAGAGTCTATAATATCTTTGAATGATGCAACACTTATGGTAGTAAATTGTTTCAAGGTCATGTCAAATTCCATTATGTAACCAAGGCTACGCGACTAACCAATGGCACTTATAAAAATAAATAAGGCCATACAAAACCATGTGCATGTAGTTGTACCACTAATGACATTTAAAACTACATTATTCCATTATGAAAAACACCAGTGCGGTAAATCTACTCAATAATGAATCTGAACGCCTACCATGAAATTATTTAAAGGTAACTTATTTAACCTAAATATAAAACACACTTAAGCCCTAAACCCAATCAAAAACAAACGAAGTTGCAATACGAAATACTTAACACATCAACCGATTTGAATATTTCCACTTACGTTTTGCTGAAGTACAACATCTTCGATCCAATTATTGCCCACCTAAATAACCGTCCACAATGGCGAATGGCGACCAACGTTAGCGACTAACGATATCACTGCAAAGTTCATCTCACGAATTAATCCTGTGTTCAGACGCACGTTTAAATGTGACTGCGACGACGAAATCAAAATATGGTATTCATGGGGGAGGGGGGGGTCTCTTATTATCCTTCTATAAAAAAAACGTAGCCTGTGCTTATTAAAGCTTGTATTAAATCAAGATAAATTTAATTCCGAGCACTAACTACGTGACACTCTTCATTAACTTATATTAAGTTCAAATGATATAATTGAACTGTGTTGACGACTCAAGTCCATGAATAAAAACATAATTTTAATACATTTACATTCAGTAACTTTATCAAAAGTATAACTGACGTTAACATGATGCTAATGAATTTTACCTTATCTTTGCACCATCACTCATCAAAATCCTAAATTCCCGAAAATTCTTAACCGATTGCTTTGAAGTTTTAACATAATATTGTATCCGAATAAGAGCGTTATTTTAATATATATGTTTTTAAAAGGTTGTTTATATTTGATATTTGAAAAACACAGCTCTTTGAGAAACGTTGCCAAGCCACAGCAACGTGTGGTCGGGTACAGATAAATATGAATAAAAAAACAGAACTCATTTAAGTGGAGTTCAGAGCAGTTGTTTTACATTCGTTTTGGTCCGGATGAATAGAGAAACGCAAGGGTCTAAACGTATACCTTTACTCGTGTATTTGTGTCGTGAAAATTAGGGTCTGATCCCTACTGAATAATGTTCTTCGTGGTGATTGATTGAGTTCACGTGTGCTCTATTTAGTTGGTGGCTTCGACTCGGGGGCGAGAAATCTCGAGTACTCCAAGGAGAACTTCGAAGGAGGCCTGCAGGGGGCGTTGCTTGCTTGAAGTTGTAAGACGAAGAGATACGAGGACTGAGTCTGTGCGGGAACCGAGCGCTGGATCATTTTACTCAAGAGATAGGAAAACCGACCCGGCTTACGCCTACTGAACCTTGCATCGAACTTATTTCGGAATAAATGATTTTTCTTTCTTTTCATCCTTTCTATTTATTTATATAAACCAACAACAAAGATAAGAGTATGAGCAGAGGTGGGCAGCGCTACTTTGAAATGTAGCGGCC
>VOMN01104009.1:0-19579 GCA_014899125.1 Orchestia grillus
AACGGTAAATGTAGATTTTGGAAATTCACCCAGACTCCCCCCTTAAATAAATTGAGAAGTTTCCCGTATATCCAATATTCAAATTCATATATTCCCTCTGAATTCAATGATTGCATCAGTTATTCCCTCTCTGGTCAGTCATACTTTATAATAAACAAAATTTCGGAACTCAGAACTTCTTAAATGAAATTATCGCATATTCGCATCGTCAAAGCTTAGGTACTCAAAATTCTTCAAATGATCAAATATTGAAAGTCTGCTCCTATGCCGTAAGGTCAATCAAACTCATTTCAGAACAGATCAAAGACCCAAACAAATTAAGGCCTGCAGCTTAATGGAACATAGAACAATAGAAACTCTTATTTTGTCCTAATTATTTATTCTTACTCTCGAGTCTCAGATCAAAACCCAGGCTGCACTCCTGTGAGAAATGTACGCAATCTTGCATTGATTCTGCAGCTAATGTGCACCGCTGTGTCTTATAAGTACGGGGCGCTCGGACTGGAGTCATGCGTCTACTGACTTGACACTGTTCAATTATATGTGTTGATGCTTCACCCGTCACTGTAGGTTCATTAAGTGAAACTGTATATGAATAGAATAGCATTGTATGCTCGTACTCATCCCCCTAACTCAAAGAGTTATGAGAGAATTTTCATTGAAAAGGGAGACTTCGCAGTCGGATAACATGTGCCATAAAGCACGGCTGCACTCATCTGTGAAATGCTTGCTCTCGCTCAGCGAAGGTACTGTTGCAGCGCAGGTGCGCCATAATGCATCATGCCACCAGAGGGAAACGAAGAATAAAGCATATAATCTGTTGATTAGGCGTTGATTTGGGGTCATGCGGTTTCTAGATTTTATGCATCTTGGTTCAGAAATTAGAAATCTAAGGGGTCATCCCTGCGACCAGGCTGCATGTTGTACTGGCAGTAACATTTGGCGTCACCAATGTCATGCACATGTAGCTGAAAATGTGTCAGAATTATTTTTGAGTGCACTAGGTAATTTTTAGCTTCATACGGAATGATTTTGGGTTTCTTTCAAAATGTGAGGATATGCAAGTAGGAAAAATTCAGTGTAATGTAGTCCTTAGTCCCTAGATAGAAATTCAACCTTCGAGCTCGGCCCTTTTTAATGTGCAATACGTCTCGTTTGGCACAAATTTGCAGGTCACTTAATGATATGATTGGCGCTGTGTATGTAATTAACGTGGGTAGAAAATCCTTACCACTCATCTGTGAAGCTTCTTCAGTCGATTTAAACTCACCCCACGTGCATTTAAAGCGCCTCCTGGCGTTGAAGCGTGACGGTCGTGCTGCTGGTTTTGGACAATGATCCATCATCGGTGACCTGCCCTACAGCTGTCTGCACATACTATGAAATTTCTCGTAGGTGATGAAGTGGGTAATTCTTTTCAGTCCCACGCAGACATTTTCGTGCTCCATTGAGTTTGAATCCATGTCACTATCACGCGTAATTTCAGTGCTCACTGTGTATCCTTCTGCTCTAAAGTTGACTTCTAAGCCCGTGGTTTGCAGCCGTCTTCAAATGTCGGTGCACTTTTTGTGGTATAGTTTCTTTATATTTCTAGTTTACTGAGATCATTTTAACGTATTTGCTCACCAAGTACCGGCTTGTTAACGGTATCATTACCCTCAGCTTCTTTGACTGTAAAACCTGTGACAGTAACGAGTTTTGGACCATCTGTCAAGCGAAGCGGTGCAGTGTTGGGGCGAGCGCCGTCATGCGGGAAGAGGGCGCTCCCCAAACTACCAACTCACGCACCAGGAGGAAAACGGCTGTGTGGTTTCTAATATTATGTAACAAGAATACGAGCAGCAATAACTGGATGAAAGCTCAATTTCCGATAAGTGGACCTGGAGTACGGCATTAATGAAAATATTAGGTTGACGTTTTAACATACAGAAATATTCTGAATCCAACCAAAACACAAGTTTGAATACGACAATTTGTTATTGCAAGTTCATTTTCTTAGGCACTCTGTATAAGAAGCAAAAGAACTTTTCCTTCTCAGGAACGACGGAGTTCACTGAGCATACTAATAGCGTTTTGTGGTAATCAACCAGGGTGCCGTTAAAAAAAATCTTGGGCGTATGAATATCAGCGACAGCAATCATTTGTACATTTTTGGTATTCGTGCATCGATGTAAGCAGAATTCGGCTGTTACGGTAGCGCTGTAACGTAACACAAACATAACGCAAACAGTGCCTCACAAACAGGACGCAAACAGTGCCCCACAAATAGGACGCAAACAGTGCCCCACAAACAGGACGCAAACAGTGCCCCACAAATAGGACGCAAACGGTGCCCCACAAACAGGACGCAAACGGTGCCTCACAAACAGGACGCAAACATCACTCTAAAACCACAATGCCAGTATTGCTTCGCAAATATTTCCCAACGACACATTAATGAGATTATGTAAAAAATAAAACATCCCACGCCCGCTTGCAGTTATACGATATTCTTCTCCAGCATCATCGTTTTGGTGCGCTTACGTGTTCTTCTCCCCTGATAACCTGACGCGAGGTCGTAATGGAGTTTATCGCCTGATATGACGGGGGGGACAGCCCGTCATATCTCTGTCTGTCTCTAAAGCGACCGTCGCCACAAAATAATGCTCTTCTATTATTCCTCTCATCGGAGGCGATGCGCTGATTTCCTCAGCTTTTCAGCCTACGGAGGTTTTTCGCAGACCAGGCGTGTATCTTTTAAATGAACCAAACTTCGTCTGAAACAAAAATACAATTTCCAATAAATACATATATGTATGTACGTACAGTGAAATGAATTTCTCACCCAAGACGAAGCAATTTCAGCAGTGAGTTGGAACGTTGCATTGTATCCAGGATACAATGCGGAGCCGTCCTCTGCACACTGTGCAACTGGACTGCCCCACACGTGCCCTACTTCACCCGCCTTAGTTCGCCCGCCTGCCTCTGTGCCGCCGGAAGCTTCGTTATGCTCCATTGTAGCCTCACTCTCCGGCTTGTGCACTATTCCGTGACGCCAGATTTAGGAACTCGAGCATTTCACCGAGTCTCGCTCCCTCTCTCTCTCTCCCGCTCTCTTCGCTATATTTCATGTCCTGAGACTCTTCTCTCGAGGAGGTTGTAAAATATGTTGTCGGAGCCTCGACTCGAACGTTCTCTCATTCGATGGCTTTTTAGAAGGACGCTTACGGCCCCAATTCGTGCTCTGGAGCTTTGCATCACGAGGTGATCCGTCTGTCTGCTTGTTAGACTAAACTACTGCACAGCAGCAGTAGTTCCCAATTATTTTTTACACCCGGGCCTTTGAACAGTGAAATTTTACAGCATTTTTGCACCCCCTGCAGGTTTAACTCTGAGCTCTCAGAGATGAAAGATATGATTTTACGCTATTATTTAAGTCCAAAAGAGACTATTTCATTTCAGTACCTGTATTTTTTATGCAGCACTTCTCACGTTACCTGGAATGACATCTCCCGCCCCAGATTGAGAAGCCATCACGTTGGATGTTTTACAAATAGAGCGGAATTCACGTAGAATGTTTTCACATGATGCAAGGCTCAGCTCTCAACTCCTCCGTGATGCATCCAACTTATTTAGAAATAAACTGAAACCACCAACCAGTGCAATAATAAAAAACAAAAGCTGCACGATCATGCGTTTGAATTTGAAAGCACGAGAATGTAGCTCATTTCAAATTCGACTCACTTTATGGAACACGGCACAAATGTCAGCCCCCGGAAACTGGCGCTACGTAGTCCACTAAATTTGAAAGGCTTGGATATCGTCGGTTACGGAACCGGAAATTGTTTGGTGACCACCAATGCTGCGCTGTTATTCATGACAGTCGTGGGTGCAGCCAGTACAAATTCCTGATAGGCCGACGACTGCCTATTTGCGTTGACATAGCCTGCAGTCATGCGAGACGCCAGAATTTCGGCCGAACTGCTGTCGGGTCAGTGATCGAATTTTCATGACGTATTTTTCCGACTTTAATTATTAAGTAAAGTGAGTAATCTTCACGCTAGAGAAATGAGAATTTGCTGTAAATTAATAAATTCATAAATGCATTTGTGGCGTGCGTGCAGTAGTTTTTCATGCTAACATACATACATATCTATTACCAGACGTACAATATTTTCCCTGCATTGGGTTATATATCGCTCTCCGTCTTCCTCAGGAGAGTGGTCACATCGACACATGAATCAAGGGCAACGACTGAAGCACTTCTTTACGTAAGACACCGTACTTGGAACGCTCTGTGAAATCCTTCACGGAAATTCAAGGCCTTTGTTCTAGAATGTGCCCCAGTTCATTCATGCGCCTGATATTTCCAAACGTGGTATTCCTAAGAGCGACGGAGGCACGCATTCAACTCTACACTGGATATCGTCTGGCCTAAGCCCGTTCAAATCCTGTTTTCCATAAGAGGAAAGCCCTGGACTAACTGATTGTTTTGTTGACGGGCTTCTCGCTCCTGCTCACCAAAATGCTATGAACTTTGAGTTCGTCTCGAGGTCTCGGCGATATTTGGAAGTAGAGGTACTGGAATATTTCCGCCCCTAACGTTCTATTTGTGGGGTCTGAGTTTGTGAGCTTTTTCTCGCGTACTGCAGTAGACTGCAAAAATATTCTTCTATTCTCTTATTTTGGGATACAGTTTGAGTAATTCAATCTCCCTCAAGGCCCAAGAAATTGAAATGGTTCAAAAAATTCATGAACGATAAACTGTTACATCGAAATGTGCTTCTGAACGAACCACCCTTTTACTTCACAAACGTTTCTGGGCGAACATTATGATCGCATTTTTTACTTACTCGTTTTTTAATTGCACGAGAAAAATTTATGCTATTATTAAATCTGAGCCCCTATGTATTAAGTTTTCATGAGAAAGTACGTCAATATGAGTTCATGGAATTTAGTTTTGGATGTCTAATAAGATTGGACAACAGACGCACACTTTAATTATTGAAACAAGGGATATGAACAATAAGAAGTTCCAGAAAACGTTTTAGGCCTTGCGACTCATTTTGTTACCATGGAAATTTTCATCGTACATAGTTTGAGTGAAATAAAGTGATGGCCTTAATGGAGTATGAACTGATACATTGTGTACTCTACAAAGTAGTGCGCAACTGAAACTTGGGAGCTTTGGGTTAAGCAAAACTAGTACGTGTGATCGTTCAGAAAAAAAATTGTGACTGAAGTAAAGCTTTTCTTATCTATAAACTACCCATAAAGAATAACACACATTAAATATAAGAAACACCTCAGCGAGGAATTCGAGAGCTGTGACCACGACCTGCAGGGCGATTGTGGCCCCATGTTGGGAGGCTGATGATTGTCAGCCGTGCTGTCAGCCGTGCTGTCAGTGCTGTGCTGTCAGCCGTGCTGCCTGCACTGTGCTGTCAGCCGTGCTGTCTGTGCTGTGCTGTCAGCCGTGCTGTCTGTGCTGTGCTGTCAGCCGTGCTGTCTGTGCTGTGCTGTCAGCCGTGCTGTCTGTGCTGTGCTGTCAGCCGTGCTGTCTGTGCTGTGCTGTCAGCCGTGCTGTCTGTGCTGTGCTGTCAGCCGTGCTGTCTGTGCTGTGCTGTCAGCCGTGCTGTCTGTGCTGTGCTGTCAGCCGTGCTGTCTGTGCTGTGCTGTCAGCCGTGCTGTCTGTGCTGTGCTGTCAGCCGTGCTGTCTGTGCTGTGCTGTCAGCCGTGCTGTCTGCACTGTGCTGTCAGCCGTGCTGTCTGCACTGTGCTGTCAGCCGTGCTGTCTGCACTGTGCTGTCAGCCGTGCTGTCAGCGCTGTGCTGTCAGCCGTGATGTCAGCCGTGCTGTTAGCGCTGTGCTGTCAGCCGTGCTGTCAGCGCTGTGCTGTCAGCCGTGCTGTCTGCACTGTGCTGTCAGCCGTGCTGTCTGTGCTGTGCTGTCAGCGTTGTGCGGTCAGCACTGTGCTGTCAGCACTGTGCTGTCAGCGCGGTGCTGTCAGCGCGGTGCTGTCAGCGCGGTGCTGTCAGCGCGGTGCTGTCAGCGCGGTGCTGTCAGCGCTGTGCTGTCAGCGCGGTGCTGTCAGCACTGTGCTGTCAGCGCGGTGCGTTCGCTCAGCAGTGAGAGCGATGCATTCACCAAGGGCTGATGCCCCTCAGCGATGCCTGAGGCTTCCCGAGTTTCAGTGGCTAATTCAGTGTTGGAATTGTGTACTCGGTACTGTTAATTACTGTGCAGTTTCTTAATTACTCCGCTCGATTATATCGTTTCATCAAATGAGACGCCTTTCCATTCTTCACATACGCATGTGACCGCAGCAGTGTGTTTTATTTAATATCAGTGTATGAGTTACGAAACTGCATCTGAAAAGATTTGCGTATTCATGGTGCAGATGTTGCGTGAATTTAAACATTATTGTTGCATATTAACTTAACAGTGATTATACGATTAGTAGGGCGGTTCATTCTTTACTAACTGAACTCCACAACTTTTTTGCAGCCAAGTAGCGGTTTTAGACTCCAATCAAGACTGTAACCTCGCGAACCACGACATTTGAGTCCCGTTGTTCATTTCGCGTTACCACTACAACTCGCAACACCCAAGTTTATCGCAAGTAATTATCCGCGCTTCATTTGCCAGCCAATTGTGAAGATACATTTTCATGTGCCCCAACCTGCATGGTGCAACGAGCTACAAACAGCAATAAATAGTGCTGCCTTGCTCACAGCCTAAACCTAGAGACGTGCGGTGCCTTTCATAACAATTGACGGAACTTTTGGACCTAAACGACCTGGACTTTGTCGAACGACCGCAGCCAAGTCATGTCTTGCTTGTGGAGAGTCCTCGAAGTTAAAACTTTTTGCAGCGGAAACTGCTTAGAGCTTTGGTCAAACCTGCGCTTTGCACGAAACTGGATGACGAAAAGACTCGAGATTCTGATTGCGTGTTCAAGGAACATCGTCCGTGAACCTCCCGACACGCGACCTCGACGCTGCGTCGTGGCTTCTATGGAGAACATTTCTTACTCGCCACGAGCTCTGTGTGACTCGGTTCAATTTGAAGCGCTTTACAGCTCAGCGCTAATATTCTACTGCAGAGCTCCGTGTTCCTTGTGTACGGCAATTACATGTCTTTTATATCGTGTTGATGGCGCGTAGTGTTTATGGTTATCTTCTATTGGTATATTTGCTCGTTGAAGGGAGCCGTTCAATCGACCTGCTACAGGTTTCAAGTCAATCCTTTGACTCTGAATTGTACATGTGTGCATGAGTTATAATTTATTAATGGTGGGCTGTAACAAAAATAATAGCCGATTTCAGAAAAATAGTTTAACAGGGTAAAATTAACTGCAAAAGATGTTTATATTAGCTAAAATATGAGTTTTGAGCATCTATGCATCAGTGCTCTCAGTAAACGAGATTATCTATTTCTCGCTGAAAAAACTTATTGGTAGCAATACAAAAAAATCTTTATAAGCGGATTCCACTGCTGGTGTGGACCTGAAAGTTTTACTATTCTAAACTCCTCGAGGGCCATCGCATAAGCAATAGGGTTGGGTAAGTTAGGTTTGTCTATCTTGTGCTATGGGGACNGGGGGGGGGCACTGTCAGGTTACCTCAGCTTAAGATAAACCTTCGTGACTTGTATCTTTCGCACCCATTTTACTTCGTTCAATTTTCACGTCTTCTTTGCTATCTCTCCTAAACCTTTTCTGCCTCTCATTCGTAACTTGCTGTTGGGAACACACCTCGCACAAAAATTCCCCGTTGTTTGTAGTCTATACAAATGTGTCCCTTCAGATCTTATTTCACTGGGTTAGAGAGCACCAACAGATAATAATCCAACCCTTGTACCCTCCGCAGGCAGCCGCTCCATAGACGGCATGATCAGCTGCCTCGACGCCCGCCAGCAGTGCTACAACGAGCAGCGCTGTGGCAAGATCCTCAAGCTGCAGCACAAGATCTGTGGCCCCGAGCTCGGTCAGTTGCGTGTGGTGTAGTTCTACGAAGCCTAGTCATACTTGTGTGTCTGCTTCTACTGTATCTACACACTGTAGCTCGGCCAGTTGCTGGAGGGTGTGCTGCAATTCTACGCAAGCTGGGAGTCAAACTTTCGTATCTGTTTCTATTGTTGCTACAGGCCACAACTCGAAAAGTTGCTTCAAGATATTCCGCAGTTTTACCAGAGGGTGAGTTGATGCAGGATATTGTTGTAAACATGTAATTAGAAAGATCGTTTAGATTGTTCCAGAGGTAATGTTGTTAATTTGGAAAACTCGTAAGAAACTCATCAGAGCGATTGTCGCGAGTATTTGTGATCTGAGCGATTGTTGCGAGTATTTGTGATCTGCTCGATTGTTGCGAGTATTTGTGATCTGCGCGATTGTCGCGAGTATTTGTGATCTGAGCGATTGTCGCGAGTATTTGTGGTCTGCGCGATTGTCGCGAGTATTTGTGATCTGAGCGATTGTCGCGAGTGTTTATCATCAGAGCGATTACTCTGTTACAAAACGAAGCTCCGTTCGCTAGCGCGTACTATTCTTGAAGTCGTTGAAGGTTGGTTTAGGTGGGGAAGATTTTGAATTTTCCCCAACCATACTGAGTCCGGTCACAACCTGGGCCCCTCTTATTCCTGCCGCACTGCAGCATTCGTGGCAGCGTACGGTAAACATACGCAAGAAGTACGAAGTCGAGCCTTCAAAAAGTACGAAGTCGAGCCTTCAAAAAGTACGAAGTCGAGCCTTCAAAAAGTACGGGTAGCGAGAAATGAGACCCGGCACTAGTGAAAGCAACGTGAATAAAACTCTGAAACGCTCCTATGAGAGTGGGAGCCTTGAGCGAATGTGTCACCTGATAGGGGGCTGTGGGGGAGGTGCCTGGTGGGGGAATAGGTCCGGCCTCAGGTGTCGGGTGCTGAGGAGGCTGAGGGTGAGGCACCTGGTGGGGTGAGAGATCCTGTACAGCACAAATTTAATAAATGTTAGCAGAATTATGAAGGACGGCTCAATAATAAATGCCAGCAGAATTATGAAGGATGGCTCAACTAAATTCTTCCCATAATTAATTATTAAATAGGGTTATCGAGTGATAACTATACTCATCACGAAGATCTGAAGTAGAAAACTACGCAAAATGATTGATTTCAATAATTACTATAACTTTAGCGAATAAAAACTATTGGAATCGGATGTGTGTGCTCTTAACCTGGTGTATTACTTGAAAAGTAGCTTAAAAATAGTTTTTGGGGAGAAATTGAGACTTACAGATTTATAATATTCTCAAATCCTGATAGAGATTCGTGTTCTAATTTTCTAATTGTTTCTAAGGCACACGTGACTTGAGCGATGCGTTGGCTAACCTCAGAATGTTGACCTCGGGTTCTCATACCCCGTAGTTTGTATTCCATATTTTTCCAATCGGTTCAAGACCAAGTGTCTTCCCCTCGCACAACCTTAAATTTAGGGTTACCTTTCCAGGATAACGTCTGCTCGCACAGGGCGTGTAAGCTAATGGTGTGCCAGGATCATAAGATAATGTAAGCCCGGCAGCGCGGAGTGCGTGTAAGAGGCGTTCATATAGTGAAGGCGCAGCACCTCGCACCAGCGGCCGTCCGCTTGATGAGAGCACACAGTGCTCGGTGTTGGCCTCACTTGCTCTATGCACGACTTGTGGTCCAAATTTGGGGTTCCAGGGCGGCGAAGTACTTGCTCTTGAGTCGAGAGCAAGTATTTTAACTCTTTACTGACCGAATTGTTTTAAAATTGAGCATGCATTTTGCTCTTTAAGAAAGACGAGCAGATCCTTACGTATGAAAGTCCATTTTGAAATCCGTGTAGGCGGTGAAGGGTTCGTTAACTAGGACTCCAAACTTGAAAAAGAGTCTCGCATGAGACGAATACGACGCGTGTCAAGGCCGATTTCTTGCTCGACACGTACGCCGATTCTATCCTCCATGCTAGACTCTAGCTGACGCCTAATGCAATGCTAAAACTAAATTGTATCTTTGCTTGAGGAGTGCTGCGACAATTCTCCTACCTGTCTCGCCTTTAAGGTGTGAGGGCAGGTAGAAACTAAGAAGTTACGGTGGGTTAAGAAATGGCATAAGAAACGTGACTGCTGATATTGTTCAAGGATAAACATTTTCCGCGTGTATTTTTGACCCTCTACCTCTTGACGGTAGCCGAGTAAACCTTGGGTAATCGGTAACGTTGCCTAAACTGTATTCAGTGATACGGCAACCGTTCAGCACTACTCCTTCGCTACTCCCCAATCAGTTGATGCCATGTCACATTCTCTCGACTTTTATGTGTAAATGGCATACAACTAAGCGAAGTCAATTCCTGATTAATCAAGCTGATGTTTGAACAGTCAAATATCGCGCGAGAGCATTTTATCTTGGTATTCAAACTTATTGCTTTATTTAACAAGCCTCGCTAGGCTGAGTCAAATTTTGGTAGTAAAAATGAACAAGCATTTGCATCGGCAAAAAATGACTAATGTTAAGGGAGGGAATCCCAATTATATTTTACTGTCTCAAGGAATTTTTTCCGTAAACCTCCTTTCCGTATAGTATCAGTGTTTCAGAAGGCCGAGGATTCGCATAATCAATAGAACATCATTGTTTCCGAAACTAATCGCTTGAAAACTACGGTTCGTACCCAAAAATCTTTCTGCGAGAAAACGAGGCCCTCTCGACGCTACGCAATATCGCCTCTGAGGCAGCAACCATTACGACCGTGTTGGCACATGCAGGTGCGTCCTCTGTAGCCTCGTCACCTGACTTTCAAATTTCCTCCGTTGAAACATTAAAGAGCTAATACCTCAAAAATTAATTTTTCGTAAAGTTTCGTAGAGGCGCTACTTCTCAGAAAAAAGTCATAGCTCGTTCCTACGAAAATATCTAGAAGTATAGTAGCGACGAAGTTGTTTCAATTTAGCGGGAAATTACCAAACACTAAACCTAAGATGGCCAGTAATTTAGTATGCATATAGCTTTAGATGGGAAGCGAAGCACTGCGAAGTAGAGGCTGCGCTGCATTTGCGTCAATTAGAATGCCTGATTAGAATACTAACTCAGCAGATTAGGAGTGTCTCGCTAGGAACAATATCTAACCTTAAGCCAGCATATCAGAGAGCTCAAATGAGTGTCTTCCACGTTCCGAAGATGAGTGCCGTTGTCGATAGGATCCGCCATTTGGCTAATAGTATTTGACGTCAACTCCGCCCATGGCTCCAGCGAAATGAGCTGCTCACAAACATGTATGTGGTGAGAGCGTACTGGAGACAGCGCGTGCCGGAGACAGCGCGTGCCGGAAACAGCGCGTACTACACCGAGTGTTCTGGATTGGCCCGAATGTTCGGGCCAATCCAGCTTCAGTAAAGACTTTTGCGTGGGGTTGTGCGCTGGGAGAGACCGACGCGTTAACAATCTCGAGCAAAGTTTGGAGAAAGCTGAAATGGTGAGACGGAAACTATCATTCAAACTCTATTAGTTACATTCTTTATAGTTCACTCGTACCAAGGTCTTGGCTGCACAAAGCGATTGGACTTAAAGAAATGCTTGACCATTTATTGAAATGTGAACCGTAATATTCAAAACTGACTCCTGAGTTGAGTTACTTTTTAATATACAATTTCCTTCTTCTCCATCAACGTGACCAGTTTGATGGTGATTAGTTGGTGCGGCCAAAGGATCAGACATATTTTTGACTTAAAGATAGCAAAAAGATGAGGAACAAAGTCCTTTTAGCCTCTAACTAAATAAAACAAACTGCATTGTCTGCCTATTTAGAAAATAGAAATACTTACGCTCATTATCTGTTTTATTTCGTGTTCGTTGAGCCAAAAAAAGCGCGTCAGGTCATCTTGCAGCGCCTGTACCTTCGTTCACCTCCAGCGCGGCAACTCCCCCCTCCCAGGGCACTCGCTGGGCGCTGCACGCCGAGTGTTGAGCTCGTAATGAGATCTGCGAGGCACCACAGCCTGCCTCGCGTCATTTCTGGTGTGCTTTGCACAGCAAAGGGCGGCCGAGGCTGGAATTTTGAACGCTCGCGTTGAATTAATACGCAGAATGAACTTTCATTTTGAGGCCCGCGTGCAAAAACCTGAGAGACTCCGTTGCAAAGATCGCGCTGGAATTACGCGGGTCGAGTTAACGAGCGCTCGTACTTAGCTGCTCTGGCTCAACATCGCCTGACATTTCGGCCGATTTTAGGGCCATGTTGAGGAAGGAGAATTGACCTCCCTCCTCCACCGACATCTTTTTAAACTTGCAAGTCGAGGAAAATGTTGCGTTTTCACTAACTGGATAACGTGCTTGCGTTGGCAAGTTCTTTTAAAACCATAACCTTCTTTCGAGTTGAAGTTGTCGATGCCGCTGAAATGCGCGTCCCTTTCAACGCTGGTTTCAGGCTTTTTTAACTTTCACTGGAACACTGGAATGTAATTGCGAAATTCAATATTTTGTACTTAAACCATTAATTGGTGCTTCAGGAGTGCAGAGTATTTCTTACACGTATGCCAAGACTTGGGTATCTTTCTAAACTTTTATTCATAGCTTCCACCGTTCATAATTTCTAAAGAGATTGGTCAATAAAATGTACACGTGTTCAAAACTTATGGGCGGCAGGGGCAAGTTTTCGCCTCAGAAGTGAACCGCTCGACAAACTGCATTGAAACTTTGCTCTCTGTAGTACCACCCGAATCTTTTTTTCAAGTCTTTGCCTTAATCTCCGACTGACATTGCCTCACCTATTGCCGTAGTCAATGACTGTGACATTGCCTCAACTAATGACTTTGTCATTCCCTTCGTTTCTGCCACAAGTTGCACAGCTGCACATTTGGTGCAGACTGGCGGAAGTGTAGCTGCACATTTGGTGCAGACTGGCGGAAGTGTAGCTGCATATTTGGTGCAGACTGGCGGAAGTGTAGCTGCGCACTTCTTTGTAGCCGAAGTGAGAAGGTTCCAGGCCTTCGTTCCCTACAGGGTGCTGGCTGCTGCTTCATGGAGCACCATTTGCATTTCTAAATTAGTCTCAGGTTTCCATTAACTTTCCCCCGCCACAGCCCTAAAAATGAAGTTCACGATTCTGCATTGATGTGAGAGCAGGCAAGGTATTGAGTGGACGACATGGATCGGTGATGTTACTTCCGTCAGTTGCTGCAATAATTCATTAGGGCTGTTCCTGGCCTCTGAAATAACTTGTAGCACGACCTAGTTTTACTGGCCCAGAGTATGTTAAGGGTTCGAATTTCAAGAACAGCTTGTCTTTATTTCGACCAAGACTGGCCGCGAAGTACAGTGAGAGATAGTACGCAGACATAACCAAAGGATAATAATTAGCAACGTTCAGCTCTTGGAGAGTAGTGAAGACATATACATATTACGGTGTTCTATTACGTTTTGCATTGTTCATCACTGTTCTATTGAGAACAATGCGCTTATCTGGAATGGGTAGCTCGAGGCTGGTGCGAGCAGTTCGGGCTCTGGGTTTTCAAGGCGAGAGAATTAATGACTTAATCATCGGTCTGCCACTTCATCTCGGCCCTGGATGAGGGCCTCTTGGCTTCGGCCGTATCTCCCTCTGAACTGCGCCGTGACTCACGTCTGTCTTCCATGCACACGTCACGTCCTCCCTTTTCACGTTACTGGTATGCATGATACCGGAAGACGAGTAAGCTTATGGCAGCCAGCGCGCTCTGCAAAACTGGCAGGAAGTTATTTTTCATCATCGGGATGACTTCACACCCGAAAACATGGTCGAGTGTGTTGAATTATGACTCGAAATCAAATAGATGTATGATGATGAAACCACTCTTTAATCAAATTTACTGTTACTTTTTAAGTTTTAATATGTGTGCAGATGCTTCAAAGTCTTCCCATGAGTTTTTCGTACGACTCAGTAGGTGTTAATAATCATCAGACTACCCAGAAAATTCTTAATCGGGAAACTCTACGGTAAAGACGCCTAACATTTAACTATAAGGTTTTACAAAAAATGTGTTGTACTGTAAGTACGGAGTAATACACAAATTGAAATGTTAAAAGCTTCTGCAATATACATCTAATAGGTTACATGTGTTTTAGATAAAAAAGTCGTGAAATCTATTTATGCCTGCTTCACAGTTACGGCACGACCTGCGTTCTTATGAACACGCACATTTTCCTCTAGAGCACGTGCCTGCAGAGCTCAGAGCCAGGGTAACTTATAATTCTTGTAACATATTCTGCAGAAAACTTTATTTATATTGTCCGTGGTGACCATCCATTGGTATCACCGTCCCTCAGCTGTAAGGCATTGGTCTTACATCCTAGGTTTCTTGTGTGTAATGAAGGTGTGTTTTGTGTCATGAAGGGGTTTTGTATGTTATGGAGGTGTATCGTGCGTTATGGAGGTGTCTTGTGCGTTATGAAGGGGTCTTGTGTGTTATGAAGGGGTCTTGTGTGTTATGAAGGGGTCTTGTGTATTATGAAGGGGTCTTGTGTATTATGAAGGGGTCTTAGGTTCCTACATTCGGAAGTGTTTAATATTTTTTAGGGCAATTCGAAGATGTTATTTCACGTTGATGACCTACCACCTTCGCTAAGGATGGATAAAACTTTTATCTCAAAATATTCCTAACCTCCGTAGCATTTGCAATCAAAATACACAACATATCCATACTGCCATGCCGCCAAAATACTGTCAAAATCTCCACCCCGAACCCCCAAAAATAGACCTGTGACTCGCTGCAGCGGGACCTGATTTGAGTACTCGTCGTCTCCCCACAGCCGCATGTTCGACGGCAACGCCAGTCAAGTGCCAGAGGCTCCTCAGGTCCCTGCAGAGCTTCGACTTCTTCCTGAGCTGCAGGTGTGCCGAGACCCACATCGACTACACCTGCTACACCTTCAGGCAGACCATCTTTGAGCACCCCTGCCTCCTGGCCAATTTCACGACCACCGGCGTGTCCAGATACAGAGGTGCGTCACTGTGGTCTAAGGTCTGCTGGCAGGTTAGGTTACGGGGCAACCCGTAATTGAAGCCACTCTGTCGAATTTGTCATTTTTATTCCCTCTGCAATGTTTTCGATTCATATTTTACTTCTGATACCGATTTTTTTCTTAAATGTATTCCGTTCAATTCTGCCGGTGAAGCTTATTTACAGAAACGTACGTCAGAAATCCGAAATTTTCGATATGTTTGTTCCCTTCAAAAAGCACTCTGCTTAAGAATGCAAGAACTTCGGCAACAAGCTTATCACCCCGTTGATGATTCCAAAAATTGGCCTTATAATGCAAAGATGCGTGCAAGGTGATGCAGTTCAGTGAGGTCGTCGTGATTGGAGACGCATTTAATGTCGGTCTTTGTACCTCGATAAGAGTGCAAAGGCGATCGAACTTCGGAGATACTGAACGTTTCTCAGACGTAAAGCTCATGTCCTTCAATGTGAACAAATACATGGAAGTTTAATAAAGAGGCTGCTTGCTTAATTTGAAATGAGCCGCGAATTGTGAGCTATGATGATGCTCACGTGAAATATGGCACATAATGTGTTTTCATTTCTGGCACATACTTGCCGCATAGCACACAAAGCTGTGTGCAGTTGAATACGAGTGTGAAAGTTCGTTGGATAAAAAATTTATGAATTTCTTATGTACATGAAATTCAAGTTTTGGCATGACTTACATCAATGCTTCTGTCCATCAGAATTAGGACGGGAGTTTTAGTTAGCTAGGCGTGTCTATTGTATGCTATAGGGACTAGTGACCCCAGGGGGGGGGGGGCACCGTTAGGTAACTTTAGCTATAGATGAGTCTTCGGGACGTCAATTTTTCGAGCCCACTTTGTTTGTTTAAATTTTCATTGCTTCTGCCCTATATCTTCTTTGACTTCTTTCTCCTTCATTCTTAACTTGCCGTTTCCATGCACAGGGAATCCTTCGTGGAAACACTTTTGTGCGTAAATTTCCCGTTCTCTAAAGTCAACACTAAATTTTCCCTTCTCCTTACTCTCTTTGAATCACATTTCTCGTGGATAGGGAGCTTTAAATCACGAATATGATAATAATTCTTTAGATAAAGTACGTCAATACGTCACAGTTCTTTGCTTTCGCCTGCGGCAACCCGCCACACATCGGCCTTCAAAAGAAGGAAAACTTAAACTCCTAGAAATTCCCGTCGCATGGCGGATCATAAAATCTCCGTTTGTAAACGAAACTTCTGCATATTTTCGAACTGTTTTCCGTGGAAATCATACGAGTCTTTTCACGGCGTTTCCTTGCATGATGGCAGTCATGATCTGCATAATCTTTCTTCTGACGACTCTTCTCTCGTCATCAAATCATCTTACTGGCGAAAACACGATGCAAAGCTGCGGATCTAAGCGTCGAAAAAATTTCTCTTCTCGCAAATAATCCGATGCTAATTTTCCCGGACGATAGCTGAGTTTTCTGTGCCTTTTACAAAACTCGATGAAGGTTTTAAAGCTGCCCTCATCATCTCAACACCACCCAGCACGCTTGGCTCTCGGAGCCGCCAATGTTGTGTAGCCGCTGGGCGGCTGTCCGATGCCTCTCAAATGGCCCTGAGTTCTTCACAAGTGTGTTGTACGACCGGGCATCCTCTCGGCTTGAGTTTATTTGTCTCTATAAATTATGAAGATAAGCTTAGAGAAGAATTTAAAGTTCAGATCGATTGCTACTCGACTCATTATGAAGACTTGAAGTCCAGAAGTCTACGCCTATGAACAATTTGAAGTCGATTAAAACCTAATGTATTTCATGGAAGTCATCTTGACTGAAATAAAGTTTCTCACCATTCACTTCTGTGGCGTGGAACAGAGCAAGAGGTAACTAACTCGCTATCGAGACGGCTGCAGCTCGTCTGTGAGCCCACCCCCATTGCGTGGCATGATGGAATTAGAAATGAACCCAAGCGATCTTTGGAGTCTCATCTCTCCATGAGCAAGTAAAGAGATACGACAATTACATACCTGCACAAGACAAACCGCATTCCTCTCGTCTTTATGGCCGTATTTTGTGTTCGAGACTGAACTTCATGAGGAATTGTTGTCGCCCGACGAGGCCTCTTATTAGGAACCAACACTTCCTCCGTGCAGGCAGGCAAACCAGTGAAGCTTTTTGTCGGGCCATTCATTGCTGATTGAGCAGTATACTAACATCCAATGAATTCACTTCTGACTACGGCATATACAAATTTATGCTATCAATTCATCTATTGAATGCGAGCAATTTTTTTTTCAACATTTTAAAATAATTCGGGAATCTTCGTTAAATATCTAGCAGGAGCTATGATTCAGCGAACTTCCGAAGACTGTAGAGCTTTAGAGCCTGTCGTTGTTGCATGCTTGCTAAACACGCGAGGCTAGCACGAGTTTGCCTATACTCCTGTGAAGTTCACTTAGTCAAGTTACCTCAAAGTTGCGCTCCTAACTTCGGGTGAAGAAGACATCCTTCAGAGGAACGGTTTTTTCAGAGACGGTTTTTGATGCTCGACTCGGCCGGCGTAATTGAGTTAAGTCTGCGAAGTCGATGCTGACCGCTCGTCACCACACCAGCTTTGCTCGAGACGTGCCGGGCTCCTGCGTCAAAACTGCGCTGTCCTCATCAATGTTTGCCCTCGTACAGTGCAACGTTGCGGGGTAGAAATTTGTGCTCAAACGTGCTGCCATTTGTGCTCAAACGTGATGCCATTTGTGCTCAAGCGTGAAGCCATTTGTGCTCAAACGTGACGCCATTTGTGCTCAAACGTGACGCCATTTGTGCTCAAACGTGATGACATTTCTGCCCAAACGTGGTGCCATTTGTGCTCAAACGTGACGCTGTGTGACAGAAATTTGTCTTGAAGCGTAGAACTGACAACGTTGTGCACAGACTGCATTCTGTTGCGCGTCTGTCAATGCTCGCTCAAACTTGAGTTTTTTTGGTAGAAATTTTTCCTCAAATTGGAAGTGCATTAACACGTTGACTTCGATTCTCCACACAGGTAAAATTACATGCCGACAAATATCTCTACTGTAAATTTAAAAATGAAGGATTTTGGTTTCACAAATTTGGTTACTCTATTAATTTTCCTTCTAATCAGAACTAGCTTATTCGATTGATGAACACAAATTTGCCGAAAACTCGAAAATTTGTATTTATACATGATAGTGCTTTGGTTACGTTAGGTTAGATGATCGCGTGTACCATATATGACCATCTTTGGAGCCAAAGTGTTAGTGGAAATTCATGCTCAAACATTAGGGCCATTCATAAAAAGATTTGTGCACAAATATGGATGAAAATTTCGGCCCAAACATAGCATTGATTGATAAAAATTTATGTCAAAATTTAACACTGCGTCATGTAAATTTGTCCTCAAACATAATTGGGATTGTTGAAAATTGGGCTACGGTTTGCAATGCAAAGCTCGTAAGAAAGTTAGTTTGCTCAACAAATATGTGCAGCTTTTCATCATGATGCAAACGTTAAACTAAATCATATTGTTTTGGTTGGGCATTTTTCAGTGTTTCAAATTTGCTGAATTTCATCATAGCCTCACCCATTGCTGGAGGTGATCTTACAAGGGGAGTGCCGTCTATTCTCTCAATAATGCAGGTTTCCACAAGCTCGTTTTCTTGCTAATGCTCTCACATTTTTTACTGAAGTTAAATATCTGGCACTTCATTAGTGCAGTTTTTACTGAAATCAAATATCTGGCACTGCATTAGTGTAATTTTTACTGAAATAAAATATCTGGCTAATATCTGGCACTGCATTAGTGCAGTTTTTACCGAAATCAAATACCTAGCACTGCATTAGTGCAGTTTTTACTGAAATCAAATATCCCGCCAATATCTGACCAATAAAACTTGGTTCGGTTAAAGTGAACGGCTTCGAACTGCTGAAGCTCTCACATGATGGTTTTACTGCAAATAATTTCAATAAAAAGTTGATTTAATTTATATACGTTGATGAAGAAGTGCATTCTAGCCTAATTACTTAATTTTCGAGTCCAGTTCACCGCATAGGACGCGTGCATTTAGGTGAAAATTATAACTTAAGGCAGCTTTTGTCCTGATAGGTTTTCAATTTAGGTTATCCATGTTCTAGTAGCTGACCACTTTTGTTACATGGATAATTTGTAACCGTGAACCTGCAGCTGTTGTGCAACTCGGGTGAAACTTAAATTAAAGGCTCATAAATTGACTATTGTTTTACCGCAAGTGTGTCGCTAAGAACCTGTTGATTGCGTTCATAAAATTGTAATTTCCACTAGAATTTTTCAAATTTTAGTCTACGGTTTTAGTATCCATATTTAATTATTCAAATGAGTCCAGATCTGAACCAATTAGAGCCACCGGAAGAGGTTTTCCATCAGTATGTGCATACTCGTATTCCTTCATTAGTCCTGACATTAATAGAATTAATTGGCTCTCCTTAGGGGAAACCGACGCCAAGCGAGTCCTGCCCACGTGTAACGACGCCCACAACGAGTGCACGTCTGACACCCAGGGCTGCTTCAACTACCTCATGGATTTCAAAATGCGCTGCAAGATGGGTGCCGGGGCCACCTGCGACAGGTGGGTGCCGGGGTCACCTGTGACAGG
>VOMN01104012.1:0-26657 GCA_014899125.1 Orchestia grillus
ACAACTACAACTATATCGGTAGACGATAAGGGATTAATATGAAACAAGTTATATCAAACTAGCATTCAACGCACGAGAGCACGCTACATGGCTGCGTCAGCCGTACGCACCGTGCATGTTGAGGTCAGGCTGCAGGTATGGGCGAGTACCAGGTGCATGTCTCACTGGTTCACTGCTACAGCTGTGCTCACGCTCACGACCCCGCGTACTTTAGGATCTCATTTACCTGGTGCCTCACCTACAACACGTGAGCATGACGAAAAGGCTAGGATAAAATCACCGAAATGTCTGTTCTTAAACCATTTTTGAGAACAAAAACTCTCTTTTATCTAAGTACCGCTGGTCCATTTGTCACTATCACCTCCCACTAATACCGTTGCAAGTTTTCATCGTCCAATATGTATGAAGAGTTGGTTGCGTGCTGGTTTAAAGCCAGGACGGGGATTTTGATGCTCTCCTTGACACTATTAAAGATGGGTGTGACGTCTGAAATGCTGAACTATAAATATTACTGTTATAAAGTTTGTATTTTTCTATCTTTATCTTGTGATAAAACCTGAGACGCACAACCACGAGTGAGCTCACTAACACTGAATCCCCACTTCTATTGTCATTTTACTTACTGAAAATCATTACCTTGTTTTGTTGCTCGATGTGTGCGGTACCAAGGTACCAGATTATAACAAAAAGTCTGCTTGTTTTTGTAGTTCAAGATGCAAGGCATTCTGTAGTTCAAGACGTTTTCAATTAAATTTTATCTCCCACAAAATTTCCATATTTGTAAGCAGTCTCTGCCCTATCCGCTAGTTTTTTAATGTTTCATCTATGAAATTTTTGCCTTTTATACCAATGAAAATTTACTAACAATGTACAGGGTCAGGCAAAATGATCTGACACATTTGTAGGTTAAAAGAAGGCAAATAAAGTAAAAAACAAAAGTGTTTTCATTTTCAAAAAGTACGTATGTCATTTTTGTCAAAGGTATACATTAATCGCCCTCGATCTATTGAACTACTTGAAGATGCAATTCGTCAAGAAATTACTGCCATTCCACATGAAATGACCCGCCGAGTTATAGACAACTTTCGTGAATGCCTTCGACAGTGTATGGACAATAATGGATCCCACTTGACTGATTTAATTTCCAAAGCATAGTGATACGAAATGGCGCTATATGTATTTTTCAAAACTAAAACGCTTTTTTATTTCTTCACTTCATTTGCATTTTATTCTACCTACAAATATGTCAGATCATTTTGTTTGACCTTGTTATTTAGTGGAAAGTGTCTCTTCTCTTATCTTATGAAGCTGGTAGTGAGTGATCCATCTCATCAAACATACAAAATCTTTGGGTCAAGTCTCCAAGTGAGCAGCCTATAGTTCATGTCTTTATGAATTTGTGTAAGAATACAGACGTCTCCTTATCTTTTATTCCGGGTTGTCAATGTGGGATAGGTTTTTAATTAAATAAAGTTAGTATGTACTGTTTTCCAATGTTCTCACAGTTAAACCTAATTTGCTTACGAGACGTTTTCTACCGTCTCAATAATTTGTTATAATTAGTATGGGGATCCACTGCAGCACCTGTAGTTAGTTGCCCTCATTCCGTTGTCCGTGTCAAATTCTGTTCACAATTATTAGCTGCGTTGAGTACTTGGTATTCTTCTTTGGAACTCCTGATATATTTTTACTAAAGTGTGCTACGCTATAAAAAAAATCATTATTCACTGTCAACTCGAAATCTTGATTTAAAATGAAGGCTTGAACATTTTGACTGTCAAGGTAATTTTTGATTGATATATTTGCGTTTCAACGATTTGTTTTCTTTCGAGCGATACATTTGATTCTGATCGATATATTTGCTCCTGGTCGATACATTTGCTTTTGATCAATACATTTGCTTTTGATCAATACATTTGCTTCTGATCGATACATTTGCTTCTGATCGATACGTTTGCTTCTGTAAAATTATTTGACGGATGTAAAAGCAATTCATTTCCTTCTGACGGATGTATTTGCTGAGTTCCCCAATGAAATCTTATAAGAGTATTTGAGGCCTAAGAAACATGCGGTATCGACCGCCGCTTTTAAAAACGTCAGAAAAAGGCTTCAATGTTTCAAAATCTAAGCAGTGAGGCGGAGACGAGAGTCACCTCGACTTGTATTGATTTTTGACCATTTTGCGACTAGCGATCGGTACCTACGAGTCGCTCTCCAAACAGAGGAAGGCTTGGGAATCACAGTGGTATACATAACTCATTTTCGCCTTATATGGCGATTGGCACCGTATATTTAAAGGAGCCCTTTTTTGTTCTCCAAGTGTTTATTAAGTGTCGTATTATTTGTTTTCAAGGTTTCTAACAAACATCATTAATATATTTATTCACGTGATTTATATTTTGGAGTGTGTGAACATTCTATTGAACGATTGAATGAGGAAAATTGATAACCCTTTCCTCTTGGGCTATAACCCTTGAAAGATAATGGCCGGAGGCACGCCGATATGCGGGTGATCACGGTTGCAGCCCAGCACTGTGTCGATCAAAGTATGTCTTTAGTATGAAAATATCAACTTAATAATAAAATTTAGGCTGTTGTATATTATGAAGGATAAATCTAATTGTCGATATTTACTTAGTACTCAAAGTTCAATTAGAGTGTGGTAACACTTTTCGGCGACATTCTGTATTTGCTTTTGACCTAGATATATGTTTTTTGGCCATGTGTTCACTTTTTGCCGATTTATTTTACTTTTGGCCGATTTATTTTACTTTTGGCCGATTTATTTTACTTTTGGTCCATCTATTTACTTTTGGCCCATCTATTTACTTTTGGCCCATCTATTTACTTTTGGCCCATCTATTTACTTTTGGCCCATCTATTTACTTTTGGCCCATCTATTTACTTTTGGCCCATCTATTTACTTTTGGCCCATCTATTTACTTTTGGCCCATCTATTTACTTTTGGCCCATCTATTTACTTTTGGCCCATCTATTTACTTTTGGCCCATCTATTTACTTTTGGCCCATCTATTTACTTTTGGCCCATCTATTTACTTTTGGCCCATCTATTTACTTTTGGCCCATCTATTTACTTTTGGCCCATCTATTTACTTTTGGCCCATCTATTTACTTTTGGCCCATCTATTTACTTTTGGCCCAGATACTTGGTTTTGACACAGATACCTGGTTTCGACTCTGATGTTTACTTTTGGCCCATGTATTAACTTTTGACCCATCTATTAACTTTTGACCCGTGCATTTACTTTTGACCCGTGCATTTACTTTTGACCCATGGATTTACTTTTGTCCAATCGATTTACTTTTGACCCATGGATTTATTTTTGTCCCATGGATTTACTTTTTATCCATGGATTTACTTTTGATCTATGGATTTACTTTTGATCCATGGATTTACTTTTGACCCATGGATTTACTTTTGACCCTTGCATTTACTTTTGACCCTTGCATTTACTTTTGACCCATGCATTTACTTTTGACCCATGGATTTACCTTTGACCTGTGGATTTATTTTTGACCCATAAAGTGGGTCAAATAACTTTTCATAACGTACCAAATTATTCACATTTGCGCTATTAAACGTGTTTGGGCAATTCTTAGAGAATTGTAAGTCCTCCATAAGGAAGAGCAAGATCAAACACATTAGGTAATGTTTAGTAGACGAAAATTTATCTGAATTTTTCAAACCATAACGAAAATAGGAAAACAAGGTGGCAAATAAGTATTGGTAACTTGAAATTCAACTATATTAATACTAGGTCTCAGAGCTCTTATTAGTGACAACAGCTTGCAGGCGATGCTTGTATCAGGAGATGAGGGTTTTACAGAAGTCCAGAGATATATTCTCCCTTTCTTCAAGGCAGAATTTATCCAATTCAGCCAGATTTGATGGTTTCCTCATTCGAACTTAGAAGTGTTTCCAAACATTTTCAATTGAATGAAGATCTGGTGATCATGAAGGCCAGTCTAAACCCTGACCCTCTTACTACGCAACCACTCTGAAGTATATTTCGACTTGTGCTTAGGGTCGTTATCTTGTTGAAACACCCATTTAGTTCTTTTTAACCCGAGCATCTGGACAGAAAGTATCAAATGTTCACACAAAATATCGCTGTAATTGGTCGAATTCAAGATTCTTTAATGATGTGGAGTCTTCCTGGGCCTGCAGAGGAAAAGAACTCCATAACATGATGCCTCCACTACCATGCTTCACTCTGGAACATTGTTTGGTCATTATATCGAAGTATTCGTTTTTGCCAGCATCCTGTTGTACGTAATTATTGCTGAATAGTTCGATTTTGTCTCATTTGATCATAGAATATTGTCAACAACGAAGGAGATGACTATTTTGATCAAAGTCTATGGTCAGATAAGACAAAAATCAACATGTTCGGCAATAATTACAATTTACACTAGGACTGTTTAGCGCAAACCGAATGCTTCCACGCAACGACGAAACGCCCTGCCCACAGTGAAGCATGGAGATAGAAGCATAATGGTTTACCTCTACAGGCCCAGGGCGACTCCACGTCATTAAAGCAACCGTGAATTCGACCAGTTACTGTGAAATTTTGCCTGAATATTTGATGCCTTCTGTTCAGTTGCTCGGCTTGAAAAGAACTAAATAAGTGTTTCAACAAGATAACGACTCTAAGCACAAGTCGAAATACACTTCAGAGTGGCTCCATAGTAAGCGGGTCAAGGTTTAGACTGGCCTTCATGATCACCAGATCTCGATCCAATTGAAAATGCTTGGAAACAGTTGAAAATTCAAGTTGGAATGAGAAACCATCAAATCTGGTTGACCTTGGAGAATGGAAGAAAATAGCTCTGGACTTCCGCAAAACCCTCATCTCCTCGTTCAAGTATCGCTTGCAAGCAGTTGTCGCTAATAAGGGCTCTGCGACCTAGTATTAATTTAGTTGAATGTTATGTTACCAATACTTATTTGCTGCTCTGTTGTTCTATTTTCGTTGTTGTTTGGAAAAATTAAATAAATTCTCGTGTACTAAACATTACCTAATGTATTTGAACTTGCCTTTTTTATGAAGGACTCGCAATTCTCAAAGATTTTTCCGAACCAAAATATGTTTAGCAGCGAAAAATGTAAATTATTTAGGAAGTTGCGAACATTTTTTTGGTTGTTACAAGTACCTTTTCAACTCATTGCACATTTACTTCGACCCATATATTTGCTTTTGACCACTAGTTTTAACTTTGACCTATGTAAAAGGTGTCACAGAGAAATTAGAAAATTTGAAATAATCAAGAGAAAGGGAGAAACTTGAAGCTTCAATTAATGCTGAAAATGTAGTGGCGTAAATGTGTGAAAGTTTCGTTAGGTATCATTTTTTGAAACTTACCTCCAAAAAGTGCTATCCATTTGGCCTTACGCATTGAGTAAGGTCAAATTCTCATCAGTCTGTGCATTGAGTTAAGCTAGGTTTGTTGGTCTAGCTTCGTACATAATATTCTTTAGATCGCCCCTCAGGAATTAGTCGCAGCCTGAATGGCTTTATAACCTGGGCGGTCAAACCATGTTTTATAAGTTTTTTCCGTGCTGTGCAAAATCTCCAGAATTGCCTTAATGACTTTGTGATGACGTGGACAGCTGGTAACTAAAGTAGTACTTGAAAAGTGATGCCTAATGAAATTTCCACTCCTTTAGAGCATATTTCCAGCATCAAATAAAGGTGTTTGTAGGTTTCATTCATTTTTTTCTTATTTCAAATTTTCCCATTTCTTCGCGCCACTCTGTATTTCCTTTCTACCCACATTGTACTTCATATCTGCCTTTGACGCACTTGGCGTGGACTGACCTAGCGGGTGTATACCAGCAGCCTCGCGATGCTGCGGAGAACAATAACGACTGGGACGTGAAGGTCTTGCCCGCGAGTGTGGAGCAGCGTGGCGTCGGTGCTGCTCACCAGCGCTCCGCCTCCTTCAGTGAGAACACCAGCACACGCTCCAACGGCGACCTGCCCACCCAGACTGAGGTGAGCCTCTCACCTCTTTTTGACCAGGAGGACAATTTCTTGGCCTCTATTGGCGACTTATGTATTTCACAGATTCGTGAGCGTGGTAGGTATTTGTGTGCACGCTTTGACGGTTCACCATGTCTCCTGTAGTGGCATTATGCTGCTAAAGGTAGACATTTTAGACATTGTACGAAACATGGGAAATAATCTTTCTTGGGAACTAGGTGAAATAGAAATTAGAAACTAATAGATGCTGAAAGAAAAGACTAGGCAACCCGTGATGATGCTATGCAATTTACGTATAGATATTTCCCCTAATACTCGCATATGAGTACATTTTGTGCCCATTTCTACCAAGTCTGTCTCTCTTTCCATTACTGGACGAAGGATAGATACTCGTGAAAATATCGTATCTACATATACTTGGTCACCAGATACAATAATTATTTGACCTAATAAATTTCAAAAAGGAATACATTGCAATCAATATTCTAGAAGTATGCAAAAAAGTAATAGTAATAGAACTTAGTTTTATTGTTACACTATTGGATTTCTGTACGTTGTCCAACTAGAACAATACGTTAAAATTCTCCGTTTTTAATACCTGAAAATTACCCAATGTTCTTGCTACAGGCAACGAAAGTAAAAAATATTTTAGAGATGGCTATTTTTCTTCGCGAGCTTCTGAGAGACTATTCAGAATTTTTTAACTTTGTGAATAAGGTAAAAATGTGAACTTAGTTATCATTGTGGGATAAAGTCGAACTGGAGACGTTGACTGGCCGCAAAGATTCAATTCGCTGTGTCTTGACCTTAGAAAATAAAATAAAACTGTGCACGAGTACTGTAGTGTTTTTTGTGAATAATTCGACTTACCACCGTCTTGTACTTGTATTTACATTGCACTGTCACATCTTGTCCGTGGCTGCTTCCATGAATGACTTCCACGACTGTGTTAATGTAGTAATTGTGCCGGCGGTGTGAGCTGTCTCTCACCGCCGTCAACATCTACTTTATGTTGACGTTTGCTGGACATGTCTGTAAGGTCACGGCCCTGTCGAGAAACGTAGCGGCGAGCATCCAGGAGCTGCTTGCGGTGGTGCAGGCGCGCGAGGTCGAACTCCAGCCGGAAAAGTACAAAGCTTGCTCCGAAAAAATCATTACCGCAGTCAGTAGCATGGTCTCGGCCTTTAAAAAGGTAAGCAAGACTTCGTATGACCTTAATTGTGTGTGTTCATTTTGACACTGTTGATTGTGGCCGACGTACTGGGCATTATTGAATTTGACGTGCTGATGGTGCCGACAATTAAGAAACGTTCGAATTGCTCATGAGCTTCCACGCCATATATCGTAGCCCTGAAACTCGTGGCTGCTCAACGCTTTTCTGCCATCTGGTAAAGAACCTTTCCGCTTCCGAAATGTAGAATCCGTACGTATCTGTGACGTATTGTTTATCTTGTTGGTATTGGAGCTTAAATGCCTGGGTGCAATTATTATTGTGTTATTATAACTCAACGTACATGTATTTACCCAAATAACACTCATTTTCAATTCTACGAAATTTTGGTGCCAGGGAATTCTCGTCTGCGGCAAATTACAAAGATTACTAAAATATACCTGTTCTTTCATCCGTTTCAGTGCCAATTCCTGTGTACATTACTGGTGTTGAACATTGTGTTATTTTCCTTGTTTATTCTAAGTGAAGAGTCGGCTTCATCAAGTCAATGTTGTTCTCAATTGCATGGTACCTCTGCCTCACGCTCAAGACGGGGCATGTTTGGCCCCTGCATCAAGATCCCCTCCGATGCTGTCAGAAAGTGCCAATCGTCTGAGGCGACTGTGCGCTATCCAGTCTGTATTTTCTTTTTGGCTATTTCTATCCGTTTCGTTAATTCTGTATACTTCTCATTGTCGTGCTTGCTGGAGCTTGCAGTGCGTTTGCTCTTGCTGTAGTATGTTTTTTTACTGGCAAAGATTTGATCGGAGATGAAATGACGGACATATTTCATGCAAGGTCCTAGGTCTCCATAGATGTCGTGAAAGATATCGTCTCGTGTTCAGGGCAGGGTCGGCGACAGTGTACCTTCTGTCATACATGCGCTGCTGGTGAACCTCCTGCAGACAGCAAAGGCGCTCAACAACCTGTGCAACACGGGGGTGTACTCGCAGCAGGTCGTCGAGAAGGCCTTCGAAGTCGCCAAGGCTACCAAAGACATCGTCTCCTACTTCCAATAGCCTTCAGGTCACGACGGTAGCGTGCCCTACCACCACTTTCACCTGAGTCATGTGCCTTGGCCTCGGAATTTACTAATTTTTGAAGTGATTCTAATCTGTCAGACACTGAAATGCTTCTAGCTATGTAGTTTAGGTTTTAAAATATTAATTCAATTCTGCAAAATATTATTCGAGTATTTCTTGTAAAGTCATTTATCTAAATATTTGTAAACCTCGTGCGAATAACTGTTTACATGTAGAGTGCAGCGCGTGTGTGTTGAGATGCCGAGCCTTGTCCGTGATATAAGTCGTGCCTTCCGAGACAGCGCTGAGTCAGCGTTAAGAGTACAATGTGCCTCAGCTTCACCACCTGTTACCTGCGTCTTCTCGTTCTTGTCTCGTGTTGTATGTGCTACTGTTGATCCTACCTTGTTCATACTATTAAAGCGATTGAAATATCCTTATAATTGCCGTGGTGTTGTTCGAAAGTAGGGTTCTGTCATAATTGCCATTAGCTCTTCTGGAACTTTTCTGTTTTTTTCTCTCATCGATTTGATCCTTCATTTCGTTACCCGTTACTCTTTCTGCTCCCGCGATTCTGGTGAGTGCTTCTTTCCATTACTTTGATTTTTCTTTACTGTTAAGACTACCTGAGGTGTTATCTGTTAATTCATTACGTTTATTATTTCGTGCCAATTCCGTATTATATACTCGAAGCAAAGCTTTTTTAGCAGTGGATTATTTAATTTTTACTGGCGATTTTTGTGTTGCAGTCTTGTTCGTTGTTACTACAGCACTTATTCCTGTCTCTAATGGATGAATAGCTTCGAAAAATTCCAGAGATTCTCAGAATGGGGAACCAGCAGTACCTCTATTTTTGCGACATTTTTTGCTCACTTTCTGGGGATTTGAATAAATCACGAATTCTACGTAAAATGAACTCCTATTGTAAATAAAGTTGAGCGAAGTTTGGCACTTGGTGACCACAGGAGCTCTGAGGTGGGGTGGTAACGATCTTCGTGGGACCCATTCGGTCCACGTCGAGTGTCATGACTTCGACTTTCGGGGAGTGTCATGACTCCGACCTTTGGGGAGTGTCATGACTTCGACCTTCGGGGAGTATCATGACTCCGACCTTCGGGGAGTGTCATGACTCCGACCTTCGGGGCGTGTCATGACTCCGACCTTCGGGGAGTGTCATGACTCCGACCTTCTGGGAGTGTCATGACTCCGACCTTTTGGGAGTGTCATGACTCCGACCTTCGGGAAGTATCTTGATTTTCACCTTCCAGGAGGTACGAGTGACGACTGACGGTTCGGAAAAATTTGGTACGCTCTGTGTGGCTATTAAAAAGTTTTACTTTTTCTGAGTGTGAAAAGGGCGAAAATTTGAACAATTTCAAGTACTATGATTAATTTGATTTGAAATTATTGGGTACGTTGAAACTAATTGATTAATTCAATGGGATGAGTGAATCATTCAAAAACTAATTAGTTTAGAGAAGTGTTGATTATTCCAATTTACCTCAGGTAGTGTCTGCTTCTAGAGAAGCCTATGGTTAAGTACCTAATAAAGTACGAATATTTCCTCTGTGTTCCTCATTTGATTATTTTTTTGCGCCGTTTCTAAATTTTGATTGCAAATTGTTGACGCATAGTTATCAGAATATCCTTTTCTCTGTTTTATTAATTAGCCGTGCATGAAAGTAATATTATATAGCATATGCTTCTGTCGTATTGGTATTGTGTCGCTTTACTGAAGTGAACGCATCTGTTCCTCGTTATGGGTAGAAAAACTAACGTGTGCTCTCCTAAACAAGACGCAATGCTGCTTACACTTGAATTTGTAACCTTTTTAAATGCTTTCATGGCCGAAACTTTGTTCTTCAGTAGTTCATCGCATTCCTGAGAGAAATAGGATTTAATATTTTTTGCTAATTTATTTATATCTATTCGTGTGCTGCCTATTTTCTGAGAGTGGTTCGTTCAACTACCATTTCCTAATGTTTATTCTGATACTAGAGCTCATATTTCAACCGGAAATATTTTGTCGTGCGAGGAGATCTTTGTTTTCTATGCGAAGTGTTTTGGTTTTCTCTGCCAAACTCAATTGTGAAAGGGGTTCCTAAAGCGCATGTGTTCGTGCGCACTTTTAATTTGAAGGAAAATGAGAAAGAAATTTCCATTTGCTACCTACAAAGAGATGCTCACTTATCGTTAACGTCGCAATTGCCACGTTGATTTTGCGTCGTGGTTCTCTTGGTGTGATGTGCGTGTTGAGTTGCGAGGCCAAGTCAATTATCTGGCACTCTATGCTTGCGAATGGTGAGTGAGAGTAGACCGCTTCTCCAAATGATGATTTCATGTCGTTTTTAAATGATCGTAGTCGTTTAATTCGACATTGTTTCAAGTTGTGATTTCCTTGGAAGGTGCATCGGTCATATTGTGTGTGTGTGCTGATGAACAGACTTGGTACATATTTTTGTGTAATCTTCGAGTTACTTGTTTCAGATGTCGTATTTTAATACGTGCTATCTATGGTGAAAATCAAAAGAATAACTATAACATCTGGTGTTCGTAGTTTCCAGTATTCATCAATAGCCTATGTCGGAAATTTACGATTCAATTCATACCATTTTATTGTAATGAGAAGTTTCAAACTTTTCTGTTTTAGATAATTTTTGTTTTTAATTAGCGTTTCTTCAACTCGTACGTTTCAGGTACGAAAATAATTCTACCGTCTTTCTCAACTTTTGAGCAGGCAATAAAGTAAACCGCTTACCAGCTGTATATTGTACCTTATAAATATTGCTTTGTTAACTCGTTCTCCCGAGCGACCGTCCTTGGAAGAATCCTAATAAGCTCAAGGGCCGCCAAGTTACCTAGTACTTGTAGTAAAGCTCTTGGCTCGTGCTATGTCTAGGAAAACACGCCACAGGTCTAAACTTAGTAAATATTTGACGGCTGTTCAAACAGCTACTTGTGTTCCTGATGTGAAGCTGTGCAATGTTATCATTATTGAGCTACCTACTATGTCTTCCACCTCGTATGATGTGTCAAAGTTTAAATGTTAATTATTCTCAATTTAGCATCTTGAATGGTTTTACTCAAAGCATTTTCGTATTTCTTTTTAGGAGAACTAATATACATTAAGTCACTTTGATTGCGTCCCACTGCATGCTTAGAAAAGGTCCGGATGAGGTCCTTGAGCTACTTGAACGTAACGGCAGCACTTCGTCAATGACAGCTAATCTTCTGTTATTTTAATACAGTAACAAAGTCACCTTATAATGATTACTTCAGCGTGTAAATATTTGTTCTGAGTAGCTAATATTTTGTGTATTTTACTTTAGAAATAATAAATGATTCAACAATATTTCTTTGTTTGCAAACCTTTTAGTGAATTTTCAAATCTTCAAACTTCATTTATTCTTTCATTTTATGATATATCTTCAATATTGATGCTACTCTTGATCTTTGCCCTCATTTCATGTTTTATTTATACTAGATTACTTTATAATCGGCGAGCGTTACCCAAGTGTCGGATGCATCGGAATTTTTGACTGTTATATACTTCAATCAATGCTCGTCGTGCGCGTGTCGGACGCCTTGTGGGAACTTATGAATGTTGTATGCCTAACGTGTGTGTCGCTCGGAGGTTGGCGTAAGGAAGATCCGAGCAGTCTCGTGCCGTGAAAGACGTTTCTGTGAATGGTTCGTGTATTTATAACTTTCACAGTAGTATCTCTTACTTCAAGCTCAGTTCGTTCCGTGACGAAACAATCTTCTTCATTTAAGTACATTGAAACTTTTACCATTTTGTCCCAATCCTCAAAATTATGCAGTAATATTTTGAATGCACGGAATGTGTTTTAAAGAGAAACGTAATAATTAAAAATTCACGTCAAAATGTAACAAAGCGTAAGCAATGTACTCAAAGGCATACAAACTAATCCTTTCAATGTTCGAAGATGTTTCCTCTGCGTGAATATATGACCGGATCGTGAGCAGTCTGCATCCGCTTGCGACTTGGAGAGGAAACTCGCTCGTCGTGGATTTTAAAATTTCCCTTCAGTGCCTGTCCGTTGTATGGAAGCGCGTACAGAGGTACATTGTAGTAGAAGGTACAACTGTAGTCAGAATATCAAAATAAGGTGTTTCAGTGACACTTCTTACAATCCTACTACTCGAGAAGTCTCATCGTGATGTTACGTGGCTATACAACTCTTCCATGTGTAAAATATGCTTCGATTTCTATTCGAATGGTTTCTCAATCATGAACTAATAAAATAGGCCTTAAGTATGATCCTACGATGCGGGGTTCTGCAATCGTTTACATGATCTGCTCGACTCTGCGTCCGACATTTCCTTTGTTCCGACAGTCCTGGAATTCGATTGAAAATTTGTCGAACAAAATTTACGCAAGTTAGCGTTAACTCGATGCTAGTTTAACTAGACCAGTGGTACCCACCCTGGAGCAAGCGTAGCACTAGGAATATGTGAGTACTTGTGACGTCATGTACAAATTTAGAAGTTCATTTTTTCAGTCGTGAAAATGTTGACTGCTATGTTTAATAGAAGGTAACCCGGCTCCGATTTGCAAATTTCATAGCCATTACGTTCTTAGTCATTTATTATTATCACTATTTTGCATTATTTTAGTTGTATTTCAATATTTTGTCATTTTTTGGCTAATTAATTTTGTTTACTTATCCACAGGATTTTATAACATGCCGAAATGAAAGTATGACCCGACATACGAGAAGTATGGCTTCGTTGGAATCGAACGTTAAAGAGAACCTTTTCCGCAGTGCGCTGTCTTCATAAGTTCATTGAAAATGTGGCCATGAAACCCTGCCTGTTCAAACATCTATAAATAATTATTGCGCAGAGAAAAAAGAATCATGTTCCGAGCTACGTCCGGCAACAGCGAGAACGTGAAGCAGGGACGCATGGACAAGACTGGCTAGATATATTAGAAGAGGAAATAAATTGTGAAAGCACTCTGAGCAGTCGCCGTCATAGTGGTCAAGAACATGAAGGTGCTCTTGCAGTCTCGTGTCACACCAGCGGCTTAGATCTTGTTCAGGAACGTGATTGGGGAGAAGGCTGTGACGAAGTTGGAGTGTTGCTGTCTTTAACAATACTTCGTGTATAGTGCGTATCTAGCAGATGTCAATCGATAGTGTCAACCAAGTGACTGAGAGAATGAGGACCTCATAGTATGGGTTAGTCATTCAACTCGATGAATCGACGGACGTCACCAACTACTGTTTACCACTTGCTTGAGTCCGCTTCGCGCAAAATAATCCTGCAAAGACTGAGCTAGTGCTGCGCCCGGAGCTACCCAGTACAACGAAAGCGAGGGATATTTACGACGTTTTGGACAATTTCTTCAAGCAGAATGAACTGATTCAAGAAAGTAGGTCGGATTCACGACAAAAGAGGCCTTATCTACTTTGAATCGAAAGTAGATTTCAACACTTTGACTACAATTCTTCGCGCAGGAAATATTTCGTGTCTATAAAATATCTGCTGTGAGTTTAAAATTGAAGGATTTTGCTGTCACAAATTTGGTTTTCCTATTCATTTTCCCCTTATACAAACCAGCTTATTCGAGTAATAAACGCAAATTTTATGAAATCTGAAAAGACGTATTCATATGTTAGTGTTTTCGTTAGGTTAGGTTAGATCGCGTGTACCATATATGGCGTATGTTACAGTTGAAAAGTTAAATGTTAAAGCCCCGCGTGAAAACTGTGTCGCACAAATTTGCCCTTTGTGGAAAGTTGTTTTATCTGAAATTATTATTCTTAACCTAAGGTACCTGAATCGCTAATTTTGTCATCACCTCTGCTCTTATTACTTCACTGTTCAAGCTGCTCTATGCAGGCTTCGGCCTCAGCCACATTTATCTACCCTGCCACGCTGAAGTGCGCTGGCGTGCCCTGGATAATAATACATACATGAAGTCTTTTCGAACTGAACTTCTTTTTTTACGGAGAAGTAACCATTTTTTAAAAAATCTGGAAGACGAGGAGTTTATCTGATTGATGGCTTACCTGTCTGACATTCAAAGAACCCCCGAGCACTTCAAGCTGCCGTAGCGAGGGCCCAACTGTCACCGTCACCAGTTCATCTCAAACCCGAGGACGTTTGGCCCGAAGTTGGATCTGTTGAAGAACGTAGAGAGGAATCGCTACTGAAGGCTCGAACTCCTAGCTACCGTAGAGAGCGAGCCTATCGATGAATTTGTCCAGAAAGTATTCCGTTACCTCTCGCAGGTGAAGACTGAGTTGATGCATTCCCCGACTTTACGTGCAGTGCCTGCTTCGCCAGCTTGTTCTTCGTCGATGCAGCCGATCTGCTTGTCGGGACTGGGGATCAAGAAGAACTTAATCACAGATATTCAAGCCAACAAAATGGCAAAAAAATGACCTCCAAAAGTTGTTTTCCCACAAACTTTTTCGTAGGTACCAAGGTCCTTTCAAACCCGACTCTAGGTCGTCACTCGGTTCCTCAGCTACTAATTTTTTCCGCTATGTTACAGTATGTGCAGGGGCTCTTGGTCTTGACGACGACCAATTGGAAGAGCCGGAACTATTTGGCTGCTCCCAAGCTTTGTTTCCGATGCACCATGAACAAAATTATGTCCCACATCGTTCAAGTGATGGGGAAGAAACACGAGCAGCTTTCACATTAAATTGAGCTGTGTTCTTGGCTGTTAGTTCAGGCGTGTTTTCTGATTGTGAATAAATTTATCTCTAAGTGAATTATATTTTTCTGGGACCAAGTGGTATGCGGAGGTTAGGGGGCTCGATCTTAAAGTTGGGAACCATTAGACTAACCTGTTAGAATTGTTTCCGTTCGCCGTACGGGGGCCTTCTTATCAGGCCTAAGGAGACCTGGCTTCCCTTCGGCTCCGTGGCCAGCAGCATTGTTGCCTTAGCAAGTAAACTATTGTACTACATGTACTATTGTAGAGTATGTACTACTGTTCTGTATGTACTCGTGGCCCATGTTTTATTGTTGATACTGTGTGCAACTCTAACTTTGGGTGTACGTGTGTGGCGTATAACATACAGCGTTGTTGTGTGGTGGGAGTTTGAGTATATATCTTAGTCTGGTATTTCGATAGGAACAGGTTTGACTTGTTCTGTGCTTTCAACTATTTGCTTATGAGCGAGGATTGCTGTATACTTTGCACTAGTAACGAATGTTCCTTTTAGAAGAAATGGAACGATGGCAAATATACAGGGTGTTAAGGAAAAAAGCCGTACAAACTATAACTTACTAGATAGTGGCAAATTAAACACTTTTGTCTCTGTTAGGCTTAGCGAAAGTAAACTTGGCTTTTGAGATGTTTGATGAAAACGTTCAGACCGGTAAGTTGCTGACTTCGAAAATGTTGTCCAAAATTACCTCAGTGTTCAATTTCACAATGGATGAATTGGTCGAAGTGGTCCTGTTGCTTGGCCGCCGAGATTTTCCGACGCTTGACTCCACGGGATTTTTGGGGGGATACAGGAAAAGCCTTGTTTATTCAACACCTGTGGAATCAGAGGAAAATCTCGTGGCAAAAATTGCAGTGGTTCAGGTGATATTTCTGGAATACCAGGCTCCTTCCCCAATATCCGGCAGCCCTTAATTCGAAGATATCACAAGGGCATCGATGTCGGTGGTGGAAGCTTTAACAATTTCTCTAAAGTAAATGTATAAATAAATTACTTGTAGTCAATTTTGTTTTCAAATTTCCTCCTTTCAAACATTCAACAGCTAATATTTCCAAAATAATTTTTTTGAGAGCTGTAGATAAACAAAAATGTTTAGTTTACTATTTTCTGGTAGGTGTAAAATTTTGTGCAGCTTTTGTCCAAACACCCTGTTTATTCCACTCAAGTAGTCAAGCGCAGTGTAATGTGGTATTAGTAGTATAGATGGTAGCGTGCAGCCCTTCAGTGACTCGGACCATACCGTATTGAAAAAGAAGAGACCGTATTTAGTATGAACTGTCGAAAAAGGTGAATCTTTGCACTGGGTGTGCTCCCACTCAGAAGCACCTATGCATAGATACAGCAAGTTGAGAATGTCCAGGATGAAAAGACAAACCTGAGGGAAGAAGTTGTCAAAATTGAAGGAAGTAAAGTGGGCTATAAAGACGAGCACCAAAGCCTTATCTATAGCTGAGATAACCTGACGGTGCTCACATGGGGCTGCCTGTTCCCATAGCATACGAAAGACAAGCCTAACTAACCTGGCTCTATTGCCTGTCATATGCCCCCTGGGGCGAACGTAGTGTAGAAAGAGTGAAGTTCCTCTTGAGTGTACAACAAGAAAATGGCTTGAATATGTATTCTTTCGGAAAGGAAAATTGATTGATACTACAATTATGAAGTCATTTTAGGTATTACCTTCCTCGACTAGAAATTGGTAGTCGATGGGGGCACTGTTAAGTTCCTCAACTAAAGGTAGGTCTTGTAGACCTGTATCTTTCGTTCCCACTTCGCTTCTTTCCTATACCACATTTTCATTCTCTCTACGTAGTGCTTTGCTTTTTATGTGCTTTGTATGTGAATGAGATCGGAATAAACAATTTTTATTCTTCTTTTCTTCCTCTCCATTCTTAACTTGCTGCTTTTATGCGCAGGGGATCGAGAATGGGAACACACCTTGTGCATAGATTCCCTGTTTACTGCAGTCCATACTAAATAATCCCTTTTCTCCGCTCTCTTTGGATCACATTTGATATAGATAGGGAACTTCTGATATGACTATAATAATAAGAATATAAATGATAATTTATCGAAATTTTTGAAAAATGTAGTCTTGTATGGTGTGTACGCAGTGTTGTGTGACTTTGGCCAAACCTTTTACCAATGAAAGCATCTGTAACGTTGAATTCGTAAGACACTGAGAGGAAGCTTCTTTCTATTGTACGTCATAAACTGACATCGTAAGTCCAGTGCACGTACAATAGTGAAGTTATTCGGTGCCGATAATTACCGGAACTAGAACGCCTCAAAATATTGCTAACACCGCTTCTGGACACATGGTCGGAACCGGAGGGTGTTCCGTATGGTTTTGATATTGGTATCAGTGATCAAACTTTGAATCGACCCAAAGTATAGTTTTTTATGCATTTGAAAGCAATAAACATTTTCATCGTTATTGATTTTGCCCCCAGGGGGTGTAGGACAAGCCATAAGGTAAGGTTAGTTCAGGTTTGTCAATTTTACATTATGGGTAGTAGCATTCCCAGGGGACATCGTTAGGTTACTTTAGCTTTAGTTATACCTTTGGGACTTTTATCTTTCGTATTCACTTTGCTTTTCCCCATTTTCTTACCTTCTTTACTGATGATTCTTTATCTTTCATTCCTTTTCCTTCTTAAAATGCTGTTTCTACAAGCAGGTGAGCTTATTATGTGAGAACACACTTTGAGCATAGATTCGTCGTTCTCGTATGTCCATACTCAATGGTCCCATCTCTCTCGGTGCGAGATAGTCTGAGTTACTCGAGCACTGCTATCCTTACGACTAGTAATGATTTTGCCTCTGCTAGCTTCTTTTTTCCCAGACGTAACGATGCTTATTGTCATATCTTGAATGGTATCACCTTATAATCTATTTCAGCACTCTTTTCATTCATAGAAAGCTCATATTAGACGTGGACATTGGTTTTTTGGCCTGTATGTGACGCCATTTCTCTCGGAACAATAATATTTTAACAGTGAAATGTTTACTTGGAAAAAACTAATTTCTCCCCCTTGCAATTGTCTTCCCTTCCAACCGCATTTTAATTGTTTTAATCGTGACCGGCTCGTATTTGACTTCAAGGTCAGGCATATTTGAAGATCTTGCCAGTATTTTATCAAGATAGTTGTGCACTTAACTAATGATTTTGTTGTACGGAAGTCTGGTTCAGGGCATAAGTACCCTTTATACCTATAGAAATATTATTACCTACAGAACATGAAATCGGATCATTAGATAAGTAGAAAAAATGAAATGTAAGAAATTACATTTTTACTTCGCTACCTCACTCGCTAGATAAGGGTTTTCCAGCCAGAAATGCTTCCGCTCCCTGGTGGTGCGAGATAGCAAGTCAGGGTGCTTGAAGTGCCCGTCTTGAAGATAAATTTTTTAATTAATCCATTTTTTGCCACCCTATAAAGTAATAACAAATCTTCCTTTATACTTAAGTAGCTTAAAGTGTACGGGGCTGCGATGACAGTAAAATTTTCTTAGAGGTGAAAGTATAAAGAACCTAGAAAGTTCAATTCCGACCCCGTTGACATCCAGATATCTCATCGTTGAGTTTTTAATTCCTTATGACTATTGACGCGTTATTCATGTGAGGAACGTTAGGTTCTTTTTAAAGAGATGCACTCCATGGCTCCGCGAAAATTTATTGTGCTCGAGCCGGGAATCGAGCCTGACTCCCCAGCTGAGAGAGGAACGCGTTACCAGTGCGCCATGAGCCCCAGAGAGAACTATTACACTGGATGAAGCAGATAAGACGCGGCCCCTGGAATGTTGGTTATTGTCTTTTCCGTTCGTTGAGTAATCAACATTCTCGTTTGCCTTTAGGAAGAGGTGTGCGCTGGATGAGGTAGTCTTGCTACGGGTCTTCAAGACTTTGCTCTTCTCTGGGGATAAGCATAACTATCAAATTTTCCTCGGGCTGAGTCGTAACATGTTTGTACCTTGATTCTCCAGAAGAAGTAGGCCGAAGGATAGGAGTGATTCGTAAATATTTTGTTACAAATTAGCTGTTTGCCTGTCCGTAATAGCATAACTTGACACCTTGCCTACGGTACAAACCCGCTGTGACCATGTTGCAAGAGACGTGTGGGTGACGCGAGGCGATGTTGACACGTGGCAGTCAGATGTGGAGCCGCGCCCTCAGGTCGGCCGCGGCCGTGGTGCAGGTGGGGTGCCTGGCTCACTGCACCCTCGAGTTCGGAGCTGATCTGGTCATCGTAAGTCTTCTATTCCCATCTCTGCTATTATGCGTTTTTCAGTGCAAATAAATTACTTGTACATGATCTGGAGTCGCGTTATGGCTGATGTTTGTGTGTTTGCTGCTTATTGTTTATTTTAATGTAACCATTACTCGGAGGAAAACTGGCCAAGTGTCACATTTCCACCAATCTCCATTAGTGATAGCAATTGAAATCAATGAATTGCATTACTTTCAACACTTCGAGCTCGAATATGATAAAAAAGTCTTTCACTCTCCCTTTGAGTTTACTTAATAAATTTTAATTGAATTCAGTCATCAACGCTTACTAATTTTCGGCCCTTAGAACTGGCATTATGTTTTCGTTGTATTCAAAATTCTGAGCAATCGAACGAATGTTTTAGTTTATTAATTTTTTTGGTGTACTTGGTTCTGATAGTCTGAAAGTCTTCTGATTGGATGCTACATGATCATCCTCACTGATACTCCTTTGCATTAAATCGTGCGTCACGTGCACGCATGATTTTGACATACGTTTTTTAATGATAGCAAAGTTGGAAAGTAATGGTTGGTGGATTGCACTGATATCTATGCTGTAAAAAGTAACGTCAGTAGGTCACAAACACCATTAGTTGTAAAACATTTACAAAGAGCCGTTTTTACTGACAGCACGTTCCTGACAGCACGTTCCTGACAGCACGTTCCTGACAGCACGTTACTGACAGCACGTTGCTGACAGCACGTTACTGACAGCACGTTACTGACAGCACGTTACCGACAGCACGTTACCGACAGCACGTTACTGACAGCACGTTACCGACAGCACGTTGCTGACAGCACGTTACCGACAGCACGCGGGCGCTGAGGAGCCTGAGCCTAAGGCATGAGAGTTGCCTGGAAATTCTTCTGCCAGCTCCGGTCTATAATTTCCTAACTATCCATCATTAAAGTGTGAATGTACAGGGTGTTCCTAAAGTCTCGTTGTAGTTTTAACATTTCATTGCAGAGGCAATTGATAAGATTCATCAATTTGACTTGTTTCATTCCATGCAGTAAAACAAACGAACTTTGGAAACCAATCTTGGAAATAGAATTAATAAAAGTAATGTATTAATTCCCACTGTAATAACATTTTAAAACTGTAAAGAGACCTGAAGGATACCCGAATGAGACCTGTGACCTGTTTTTTTGTCCCGTCACTACTAGTGCGAGGGCCCCTCAATGGAGCCGACAATCTGCGGCTCAGACGTCCTGTTGTCGGAACACATTTCCGTGCGGTCACGCGTGCTGCCCAAAGGCTCGGTGGTCATTGTGAGGTCACCTTCCGACCCGCACTCCTACATCTGCAAGCGGATGGTGGCCGGACCTGGCGATCGCGTTCCTGTGCCTGGCGCCCTCTCCTTTGTTCCCAAAGGTATTGTTTGCAAAATCACTTCCCTTCATCTCTAGCTTCCTTGGGTTTTCAAATTTTCATGAGCCACGGATATTTCGCTAGCGTTGCCGAAATTGCTTTCTTTTAGTTTTTTAGGCTTCTCATCAACGACATTATACTATAAGTACAACATAACCAAAAAATTTCTTGCAGCTTTTGAAATTGGGTATCCATCTAGAACGACAGAACTTTTTGGCTACCTTGTGTATTGACGTGAATTTAGCTTCACGTTATTAACACTTTGCCTCCGGAGTGGGTCAGATAGGTGCACGCGATAATTAATCTAACCTAACCTAATGTAACCAAAGCGGTATCATGTATAAATACAAATTTTTGAGTTATCGTCAAATTCGAGTTCATCAAGCGAATAAGCTAGTTCTGATTAGAAAGAAAATTAATAAAGTAACCAAATTTGTGAAATCGAAATCCTTCAATTTTAAATTTAGAGTAGAGATATTTGTCGGTATGTAATTTTACCCGTGGGGAGAATCGTAGTTAAAGTGTTAAAGTTGAAACTGATTACGTTGGAGTTAGAGGTCTTTCAATTTCAAATCCTGAACTAATCCTTTCAGAGCTTATGACAGTCTGATAAGAAATGAAATTCGTCAAATGTTGTGCTTTGAACATGGTTCAATGGAAGCTGTGGTTACGAGCAGGCCACGTGTGGCTGGAGGGCGACAACAAGCACAACTCGACCGACTCGCGCGTGTACGGGCCTGTGCCGTTCGGCCTCGTGCGAGGGCGCGCCGTCATGAGGCTCTGGCCTCCCTCCCAGATTGGCCTCGTCTAGTTTGCTTGGGAATTAATTTCGTTTGTGCAAAGTTTTATGGTGTCATAAGAACGTAAGTAAAATTTTTTTTTTAAATATAACTGATCAAATTGACCCGTGAGTAAATTTAAAATTGCACCCGATAAACAGTACAGCATTTTTTCATTTAAACTTTATAGTCTAGGTTTTCGTGGTCTACTCGTAGACTGTGATGCTGTGGCCACATACTGATTAAAGTATGTACATTCATTTGGTGTAGATTTCATGTACATAATGAAAGGAATAAACAATTACGTAATTTTAATATGCTCTCGGTATAAGTTCTTTTCCATATAAATTTTTTTTAGATCCTTGATATCATTAGCTACTACCCGAACGGTATCAGTCGATAGTGTTAGCGGGTGGTCAGAGGAGCGTGGCTTTGCTCCTTCCTCTGAGGAATCTACAGCCTTTTTCTTTCGGCTCTGGAAGACGATTCCATAATGATATGTCCCTTCTGCATTTCGGGGGGTATATCAATGGGGTTTCCTGATCTAGTAAAGTTCCTTGGAATGACAATAGATAATAAACTAACCAGAAAATCCTATCTTCAAGCCTTGAAGGCACCTTGCTTCAAACTAGTAAACCTACTGAAGAGCTTATCATGTCTTTCTTGTGGTACTGACCACATAACTTAATTTCAACTCTGCAGAGCTCTAATCCGATCCAAGTTTGACAATGTTGTTGCTAAAGACAAAGGTGCTAAAGATAGCTCACTCTCAATATTGGACTCGCTGCATAGCGCGGCTATCAGATTGTGTACTGGAGCTTTTAGGAGGAGTTCCGCAGTTACCAGCCTTGGTGTTGAGAGCAGAGAACCCCTGCTCCGTTTACGACACGTACAGCTATCGATCCAGTACCTGATCCGCCTGAATGATGGGCCTCACCTTGACTTGTTTTAGCGTGCGTGCCCAACCGGGTGGACGTATAATTTGCCCGTATAATTTGCCATCTACTGTGAATTATGAGGCTATATTCTGACATTTTGCTGCTCCCTTCTTTCGAAGTATTATCTGTGAAATTTGCAAGCAATCCAACATGGAGGATACCTGTCGATACTTTTATCCCGGGTGTAAGTTCGACCAAAGAAAGATCGACTCGCAAATACGACCTTGAAGCGGCTTTTCCTGGACCATATCTTAGAGTAGCACGCACACAGCTGGAAGATTTATACGGATGGTTCGAAAACTTATGTGGCAGCTGGCTATGCTGCAGTTTCTGGTGAACGATTATCTGCTAAGAGGGGGCTTCCTAGGATATCTGTTTTTCAGAAGGAGCTGTATGCCCAGGGTTGAAGCACTGAACATGATAACATAAGCTCCATATAATAGCATTTTGATACTCACAGATTCTAAAATTGTAAGAGAGGCAGTTCAAGTTTAAGGTAACAGCGTGGGTTTGGCGCTGAAACCCCAGGGCTCGGTTGCCCCCCAAATCTCAAAAAATAGTTCCCCAAGTTGCGTCATTACCCATTCCGACCTGGTTTCTCTCGGACATTGAGTTCTTAGAAGATACGAAGAGTGTAGGAATCGAAGAAAGGAAAAAGAGAAAGAAAGAAAATAATTTTTTTTATTCCGAAATCAGTCACAAATAAAGTATATACCTTTCGATTTTTCAATTAGAAAGCTTTCAATTTCTGATACATTCATCCTCAGGAAAATTCAGAACCTCTACAACTTCTAAGCTTCGAAGCGAAGTTTGCATCTTTCGATACAGGATGGAAGATTCTGAGGCGTCAGTTACTTTACTGCTGTTGTGTCTGATATTTTTGTTGTTGTACGTTTGCCCTACTGAACAAAATTATCTGCGATGATATAAACGGTGGAAAAATTCTAAATTGTGAGACGTACTGTGCTACGGCGAGTATGGCAATATCTAAGCCAATAAAACGATAAAAAATTACTACTACTACTGATTCTTCATATTTACCTTCCCATTTAATTTTGCAACATTAGGATTTAATTCTTCGAGTCGAGAATCTATGTGTGCGGTGCAATATTCTTTGTGCGGACCAAGATGACTTGTTATACTTCCTCTTTATACGGCGCTAGTGGACGCACCCCGCCAAAAATGGCGGGACAAATGATGTTAAATTCTTGAGATGCCCTCTTATTTACGGCAACTCTGACATGAAACAATGTTATTTGCAATATCACTGATACGAACTGCGTTAGCTGACAGTCTCACTATTAGTTTAAAGGCGGAAGGACCAACCAAGCGAGCAGCTCTGGGCTATTATTATATCATGGGATGATAGAAAATCAAGTTTGAATAGTGATTGTATGTAGTCACAGTCCTACAGTATATTGCGTGTAGCTTAAACTGTACTGCAAATATCGTACGACACTCGGGTGTAATTATTAAATAGAGTTTGGGAATATGAATGTTGAGTAGTATCTTACTTTGTCAGTAGTAAATTCTTTAATTGTTTAATTTTTCAGCATTCAATGCAAGATGCGTTCCAAATTCAATTTCGCTACACTGAGATTGGACTGAAAATATTTTCTTTTTCATGAACAATAAAAAATTATACTTTTTACGGTAGACCATAATATAATGGGACTGAAAACTTGTGCTAGGAATCTAAAAACGAATGGGGGGGAAAGGGTGGTTGTTTTACATTTAGACCCCATAACAGAGACATTGAATATCACCTTTGTGGTGTGCAACACTTTGATCCGCTGATTTCGAGTCTGAATATGAAACTTAGCATAAATTGTTTTTTCAAAGATGGTAATGATTTATAATATCAAGAATTACACCAGAAGAGCACAATTCGTGTTCGTACACCGGAGTGCGTTTTGTGACACCACTTTCGACCCAGGAATAAAAAGATGGAAAAACAAAACAACGAAGTAATTTCATTTACCTCTCATTTTCACCTATTCCACCTAGAGAGCCTGAATTAGTCGCAAATGAAAGCTCAAACCTTTCATCATTCTATGTATTAACTAACATGTCTAGCAGTATATTCTTATATTACTGGTTTCTCTTTTAATGCGACTTTCAAATTTTCCATGAGTGACAAAGTATTTAACGAATTGGTACGGTTATTTAACTCTGTAGATTTTCCATCACATTGCAGAGGGCGAGGGCGTTCTACACCAAATTAGAAATCGTAGTTTAAAGATTTAATATCACTCGCATTATTTCTTATGCCTCTGAATTCTTGTTTAATTATTTTCAATTGATTTACCATATCCTGTGTTACGTGTATCACATATTTAAGGAATAAATGAGTTTGTCTTTCTGTCTTACAACGGAAGTTTACACAGTACAACTGTGAACTCGCATCACACCGTTTATATGTGTTTTACAAGAATTAGATGGCACAAATCATACTACAACTATAATTTGAATTATAAATGTCTCATTTTGCGCAATTCGTAACAAGTTCAACGATCTTGTGTATTAGAAAATTAGGGTTCTAATGGCAATTTCTAAACTGTGGGTTTTGTATTTAATTGGAGAGATCATAAATTGCGCGATGATTTTGGTTAATTTTAACATTTAATGCTTCTCTCCAAATTAAGAATTATAATTAGAAATTTCAGTTCGACTTTCACGCTTGATTTCAAGGCTCTAGTCTTAGTGTTTGAAAACCCGATTGTACTACGCTTTGTATGCGGCTGATTTCGGAATAAACGATTTTTCTTTTCTTTTTTCTTTCTCCATATGCACACATACGAATATACCCTCTCATTCCAACTCCCCCCTCCCCTTACTTGAATAGGGGAGCGTGGGAATTTGATCAAGCAGGACTGATAAAATTGAAGCTGAACATGAGGAATGTATGTAATATTCAATGGAGTGTACTGCTAATTCATCAAGAACCACTACTCATACATACCATGTAGGAGTACGTACATTTTTATGTAAATTCATCTTCTTGGTCGAATTCGTTTAAATGGTTACTGACGCTAATCACGCTTTCATATTTTCTCAAGACCCTAAAATCCAATACAAGAGCCGTCAGAATGAGCATTCTGCCTTGTTCTAAGGCTTTCACCTGTACGAAAACCTACCATATGGCATAAACACACGCAGACAGACACTAGAGACAAGAAATGCCTCACTACAGTAAGTGTTAACACGGATAGAAAACGGTAGCGACAGTTATTCGACTATCCGCGCACTGTGTACCACTACTACATCCCCGTTGCACTTTTGCGGAGGAGAAATTAAAATGTAATAGAGAGAGAGAGAGGGGATGAATCATCAGTTATTAATTTTCACCACACGGTCGTGCTCGATCACGAAAAAAAAATGGAGACTGAGTTTTTTTTCCCAGGAACGCAATAGATCCTAGAGAGGTAGCTTCCCAAAAAGGTTCTATTTCTACTTGTTGATCCTTCTTAGTTTTATATTTTGCATTAGAGTACTGCGGGATAGGTCTCCCTAAGTTGCTTCGCTGATCACTCGAACTTTGCCTAAAGTTTTTATACGGGGCACAAATTGTTGATCCAGGAATTTTCAATGCTAATCATGAAGATACAGTGGGTCAAATAAGTATTCGTAACGCCATGAAAAAAAACAATCATCAAAGGTTTTGGGACATTTATGTTCCCNTAATTTTACAGGAGAGCCATATACAGTGTGTCAAATAAGTATTTGTAGCGTCATGAAAAAAACAATTATCAAAGGTTTTGGAACACTTATGTTCCCTATCATGATTTAAAATCTTAGCCATAGTGACTTAAAGCATTAATGTGCATGAACAAAAACCTGGTTGTCATTTAAGTTGCCAAACAGAGAAGATATATGAAAAATTTCTTATATTTTGAAATATGTATAATAAAGAATTCATAACGCCAATATTTTTCAATCTTCTGAGAGCGCAATTGAGAAATTACGTATTCTCGTTTATTCCCAATGCTGTTACATTGTTCTAAAACATTCACAAACAAGCAGGCTAGGTTACCAGCTAATATTGGTGTTTCAATTGGTCATTCCATAGCGAGCAACTATCAAGTGAAGATTGGTCAACAACGTCGCAATGCCAAAGGTAAAGGAACACTCTCTTGNAGAGTATGAAGCTGGAAAAGGGTACAGGAAGCTTTGAAAACAATTCCACCTCCCTGTAAGCATTGTGCAATCCATAATTAAGAATTTGGAAGAAACAAGGCAGCGTCCCCAACAAGAATGGTAAAGAAGAACCCCCGAACGACTAGAAAAGAATTGGTGGTGGAAATTTCATCCATTGGAGTTAACGTAACCATGCAGACAGTGACGAATACACTAA
>VOMN01104019.1:0-27836 GCA_014899125.1 Orchestia grillus
CTTCTATGGGACATGTGTGTGTTGTGCTTCTGGGTGGGTGGTGTGGCATGTGTTGAGTGTTGTGGTTTTAGGTGTATGACACGTGGCGTATATTGTGCTTCTGCGTGTATGACATGTGGTGTATGTTGTGCTACTGTGTGGTGTGGCGTATATTGTGCTTCTGCGTGTATGACATGTAGTGTATGTTGTGCTACTGTGTGGTGTGGCGTATATTGTGCTTCTGGGTGGTGCGACATATGTTTGTTCGTATGTTAATGCGTTAAACAAAAGAGTGTTGGTAGTCGTGTTGTCCAGTTTTTTTGTTCTGTTGCGACCGTCACTTGTGGCGAACTAGGGTATGAGGTGTTTGAAATGTTACTAAAGGCCATTGGAAGCTACTCGGCTGAAGAAATAAAGCATTGACTCGTCTTTTTGTGCGACGTGTAGCGTGCTTTTGCGTCTCCCCAACTGCCAATTCAATATTTTAGTTCGGTCTGTTTGTTCTCTAGAGCACAATTTCCACTACCACACAGCTAATAAGGAGAACTACCACACAGCTAATATTTGCTCGAGACATCAAAATCTCTTTGCGTTTCCCCTCAAACGAAATCAATATGAATTCTTCTTAGAGGTCTGAAATCATGGTCAACTCCACACAAATACACTTGATTTATTTTATCATTTGCTGCGACGACTTCGTACGAAGCACGGTTATCATGTGCGTGTCGTGGCGTGAGCGATACGTTGCACCTGGATGCTCTCAGCCGTCTTCTTTAATATGACCTCACTTGAGTAAGCGGTCGTGTGGGAGAGTGCGACCTGCATCGTGCCTCCACTCACCTGGCTGCTGGTCCTACGCCCACACCCCAAGCCACCTGGCATATTAAGCCACCTGGCATATTAAGCCACCTGGCATATTAAGCCACCTGGCATATTGAGCCGCCTGGCATATTAAGCCACCTGGCATATTAAGCCACCTGGCATATTGAGCCACCTGGTATATTAAGCGGCTTGGCATGATAAGTCACTGGTCTTCACTCTGGCTTACTTGTACCCACTAGTCTTTCTTGACCCGTCAATACATGAAGCTTATTTCTCTGCAAATTTTGCCAAATTTTTCAGAAGTTTGTTGTTAAAGAGTTTTTTGGCATCAAAAATGAGATTTGGAGGAAATGTTTTGTCCATTCGCTGAAATGGATGCTACCCTGCAAACGACGGGTCTGTAAGTAGTCATGGGGCACTAAATGCCCCAATTGCTAAATAAATTAGGTTCATTTCATTTCATTTTTAATTTGTGAGATATCCCAATGGGAAAATTTAAAGACACCGTATAAGCAATAAAATATCTATGGTCATTACCCGTTTATCAGCATCGTGCTGGTTCGTTATTATAACCATATGGCCAGAGAACTGCTCACCGTGCGTTACTGCATTAACGGGCTAAATATTGAGGCGAGTTGGTCTTGTTCTCAGGGCAAGTGTGCGAGACGCTCAAGTTTTGTGTTAGTTCAAGGATTTCATTGACTTTGTGAAGTGTGCTCTGGATTCTTGATGTTTTAAGTGCTTGCATGTGGTCTTGCATAGCCCTTGCGTTGCCTAATTAAATTACCATTCGATAACTTTCGAGTCGGAATCGAGGAGTCGGAACAATTGTGAAATCCGTGGAGTCAGAAGCCTGAAAATTATATGGAGTTCAAATTTCCGATTCTAGTCTGGAAAAGATGCTTTTTCTAGTGCGGTTGAAATTTCAGGAGTATTCAGTGGTGTAGTATTTAAGTTTACCCATAAATTTAAAAAATGATGCACACCTAACCTAACCATTTTAGTATTTAGTACTGCGGGTAGCGAACCATGGAGTAACTTGGCGGGCAGGCCCCACAGCAGCGCGTTGTTGAGCGCTGCAGCTCAGTGGAGCGACTTCATGTCGGACTCGGACACGCTCGAAAATCTATTGTTCTGAATTATCAAAACCTCAGTTAGCTGTTTACGCGATGAATTCGTTTATAATTTTCCTTTATCCTTGAAATATCATGCTTCAATTCCATGTGTTCGGGTTAGTCTACGTCTGGAATGTCAGTACGCTGATACATAAACTTTCAATATTAACTTCTTTAGAGTTTGTTACAAGTTCGGTGGTTTAACTTCGTCATTTTGGGAGGATGACGGTGTTGCTTTACTGAGTGCACTCGCGTTCGATGTTCTGAGGCTAGCCCATAAGAGGTTAATTTTCTGCGGCCTTACTCTGTATTGGGCGGTTGTAGCAGTGAGCCTTATCACGGCATGTCCCCCTACTCGTAAAGGGAGCACTAATGGCCGTGCTGTCACGGTCCACTCACTTTAGGTCAAATTACTGTTGTAATTGGTTGCTCGGGAAACAATGGCCGTTTCATCAATTGGGGGTTTTAAATTTTATTTTATCATTGTGTTTTCATAGTATTTTAGGCCAATTTCAACGTACGTAAGGATTGATATGTGGTCTTTTCCTACTTATTTCCCCCAGAGAATATTGTTAAGTGAATGAACGCATAATTTTTAATATTAAAAAAAGACATGAATAGAAGATTGCGGGGCCCTTGTGTCGAAATTTTTCACCTTCCTTGAGATGGTCTGACACAGTTGAAGTGCTGACACCAAGTCCATGCGACATTTCCGTGACACATTTCCCTGACACTTTACTGAGAGTTTTGCTCTACAATTGCTCTCAATGTTCATTGTCAAGAGCGCGTGGCCGTCTTCTACCGACTTCATCTTCGAGGTTCTCATCACCACTATGAAATTTCTGAAACTAATTTCGTGCTGTCGTATGACTTGCGGAGTCTTCTTTCCGATGCTTTATTGATATTGTCTGCTGTTCTGGAAGCATTGTGACCAAGCTTGGTCTCATGCAAGAAAAGTAACAGAAATCTTTCTATGTTGAACACTTTAGGCTTATTCTCACATCAATAATATTTGTTGCCGGAAACAGTCGAAAATTATCAAAGAGCCCCTAATATTCATTGTGTTGATACCTGCTTAAAATACAATAAAAGTACGGTGATAAATTAAATTTTAAAACAAAATTTCTGAAACGGCCATGAATTTTTAAAGAACCTAATAATTATTGTACTATTGTTGCTAGAACACAATTCTTCTTTCAGGTTCTGTGCTTATCGAAAAAGACATCTGAATCATAATTCTGAAAATGTACTGGTTTAATGATTTTCGTACTACTCTCCTAAGTTTGGTTGAAGCGACTGTGAGGAGTATCCATATTTGCAGTTTTTTAGCAATGACTGTTCCAGCAAATTACAGTAAAAAGCTATCGGAAAAAATACAGTGTTCATTGAGAAGTACTGTTCAGCATCACAACTTGGTAACAGCGTAGGTTTTCTAAAATTTTAATTCATCCTAATACCATATTAAGTGAGAATCACTAATTTTAATGCAATGCCATTGCTTGTAGAATTGTTCTTTTGGTGGATTGCTTCTGAAGAAATAGACTTTGGTCCTAGCTTCATTTTTCTGTAGTGTGAGTTGCTGATGCTTCAACTTCTTGTGAGCTGAATTGTTTTTCAGGTCGTTTTGAGGGTTTGCGTGTTTCGTAGGTCGGGTAGGATTCCTGGGGCACTGATTTTTACCTGTTCCCGGCGGTCAATCTTCGAAAGTTGGCTCTCCCCAATGATAGCCGCAGCTACTCACTGCAGTCCGTAGCGCTCACAGCAAAGGCCGTGTGTGGGGTGACCGTTGCAGTTAAATTGGACTATCTTTGGTTTAGATGCGTTTATGCAATCCATACTTTGCCAGTATTTTTGATACCATTGTTTTTTACTTCGTTATTAAATCTTTCAATGTTTCAATATCCCGTTTCACTGAGAACTATACTGACTATTAAAATCCGCTTCGAGTGAACGCTGTTTTGAAATTTTTGATTACGTATGACAATAATGGAATTCTTTCAGGGTTTGGTGGCTACTCCTTAACATGTTTTGTTTTGGCTACTTTAATGTTGACTCTTGACTGATTTTTTATTAAGTTTGACTGTGATGACTGCGTATGCTACAAATAATTTTTTTATATAATTCCCAGAGAAATAATTATAGTACTGCATTTTATCGTCTTCGAAAAAAATTACACTTCATCTTTTGCCGTTTGTGTCTACAGTTCTGTTTGCGAGAGTATGCAAATCGAAATAAATGGCGAATGCAAGTGGTCAGGAAATATTTGTCATAACTGTGACGAACGTATCGGTGCACTTGTCTTCATGTAGCATGCTGCTGCTCTGGGTCCGAGAGCTGAGGTGCCCTTATGCTCTCATTGAACAAGAGCCGTACGTATCGCTAGGGCGGCGACTATTAGCCCCTCCAGGGGCATAAGCTAATCCATTGAGTTTGGATAGTAAGGATTTTCTATGTAATGCTGTGGAGAGTGGCGTACCCTGTTAGGTTACTTCATTTATCGATAATCCTTACAGAGATCTATCTCTGGTGCCCACTTTGCTTCTTTAATTTTCACACCTTCTTCGCTATCTCTTCTATGTCTTTTCTTCGTTTTCATTTTTGACTTGCTGTTTCTATGTGCAGGTGACCCTATATGGGAACCCACCTTGTGCATGGATTCCTCGTTCTCTTTAGTCCGTACTAAATAGTCTCTTCTCTTTGGGCGCTGCATAGTCCGAGTCGCTGAAACGTTGTAATCTATCGGGTAGGGAGGATCTGGAAAATATCATTTTCACATCAGGAATAGTGAAAGTTCACGAAAGTGAAGTTAACAAATCTTAATATTTTATTTTAGATTTTTTCCCTGTCAATTTGGTTGTAGCCCATTCAATGTGGCCTCCTTTAGCCTCGACTTTGGCCTGTTGACGCCTCTCAAAAGAAGACACCGAGTCACACACAGCTTTCTTAATTAGTTTCATCCCGTATGTAAAAAAGAGCTTGCTGCAACGGTTTCGGATTTTTTTTTGTGATTAGCACAAGCTGTTTTCTCATTTATATTGAGTACTCCATTGGATTTAGATTAGGTGAGGATAGTGGCCATAATTCTTTGCTAATGAAAGCGTGTAAATTGTTTTGCCCCAAGCTTGGGTCCAAAGCGAATATTTGCTTTGAGATTGTGTAAGTTATTGACACGACACTTAATACATTAAGCTTGGGTCCTCTTTGGTATGTGGGAGAAAGCTCTGTCTTGTTGGAATGTCCATTCGCTATTTGTGAAGTGCTGCTAGGCATCGGCAATCTTTGGATTCATAATTGTCGATAAATACCTCCATGTGTTAGATTTTGAAACTTCAGTATAAAAAATGAGGAGGCTTTTTCAAATCTCAAACTGCTTCCTAAACCAGGAATTTTTGTGTACTTTGACGTTTGGTAATAGCTAACTCAGATTTGTCAATGCTCGTGGAACTCCTTGCAAGCACACAGGCATTTCTGCAATCAAATATTTCCTCAATAGTGAAAAAAAATTCGTCACTGAAGACAATCTAGCATCTTGAGTACTTGGATGAATTCTCGAGCTCTTATCAACCTTTGCCATGTAGCTAAACCAACTAAATTAAACTTTGACCCGTGGAGAAAACATCAGATTTTTTAATAACAATACACATAACATCAGCAGTTCAACATCAGCAGTTTTGAACTCTTAAAAAATTAGAAGTTGCGAAACATATTCCCTACTCAGTGTACTAATACATGCTTGGGACGTATCAGTATTGGACGATGTCTCAGTGGTTTGTGCTAATGGGTTAATCGTGCTTTCGCATACAAATAATAATGCCTTCTTTTTTAATGGCAAAAGGTGCAGACAAAAGAATCTTGTTATAACTTTCATTATACCTTATCTCTGACGTGGTACTCTTCAGAGATGTTACTCTGTGAGCATTTTCAAGATATTCATTATCTATCTTTATCATAATTTTGGTAGTACTTTGATCCCACTAAAATTTATCCCGAGCTAGATTAGTGTATGACTGAGACGGATTTAAGTTCACTTCAAGGTTACGACGTCGTTCATGTACAAAAGAGTAAAGCGTTCGAATTTATGATGTTCATTATCTAACTCGCTATCTTCACATCCGGCAACCCTCTCTTTCGCTCTCTAGTTTTGCACCAGTTTACATCTCGCTTGTGTGGAGACTGTCACTGATCGTCGTTATACCAGTGCTTGATTCATGTAAAATTGCGCAACAATTTATATCGGGAAAGCAGACGTTAGTATATCTTTCAATTGTGATGTCAGAATCAGAGGATTATTCTACAATGAAGAGTACACTCTCCGTCACACTTCGCTACTTGAACAAGGATATCATAACGGCGTTGGAAAAGGTGCTCCGGAATACGTTTCTGTTTACCCTTGCAGACGTAAAAGCTACATATTTAAACTGTTCAAATTATGTTGCTGTTGCGAGCACAGTATCTTCGAGCTTCGTATCCTAAGAATCGAATTCAGTTTCACTGTAGTAGCTTCGGTGAATAATGAGCGGCTCAAGAATATTGACATTTTTAATAATGATTGAATTATTTCATGCTTTGTGAGGTAAACGGCTTTGTAGCTTCGCTCACTGGTCTTTGTTACACTCGTGATTTGGATATTTTTGACGCGTTGTTATTTTTGCGTGTAACTTTTTGAACATATTTTTCCTGGTTGGTACCGCCTAATATTACACATAATATTTGGCAACGATCAACCCTTCAATATATTTGCCATCTATTTTCCGTGATAAATCTTCGTTTTGCTGGGTTATCGCATGGTTTAATAGGGATTATGTTTTTTCTTTTTGTTTCGTTTAAAATTCAAAATTCTATTCGTTAGGGAAGTCTTGAAAAGGGCTTGTGATTTGGCTATCTTGTTTTATAAACTTTTTCGTATAATGGGATAGGAAAACGCAGTTTCTAATTGAAGAATTCAGTTTTCGTCATCTTCCTGTGAAAGATTGGCATTCCTAGCTTTCACCGATGAATCGGAAGCAGCGGCTTGTGTGTTGGCTTTTTTTGGGCAGTTTAGTTCTAAGGTTGAGTAGTCACTGCCTTCACTCTTGTGAGGTTTTCTCCCCTTTCACAGCCTTACATTAGTACCGCCGAGAATACGTTCTGTATGAAACGTACCTATTTTGATCTCATGAAGAGCCATACAGTCGACTTATTCCTCAACTCGAATGGCGGTCACTCTTGTACTTCCTTTTTCGTTCGACAAAAATTTTGTAAAACGTTCCTTGTGCGCGCAGGAAGAGGACGGCAGTTACCGCGGCTGTCTGCGGGTGCATCTCAACCTCTGCAGGCCTATTAACATCGTAGCAGGCACTCGTCCTCCCTCCATCTACGACATCCTGAAAGAAGATCGTACTCTCGACAAAACGCTCACTTCCTTCTATATGCCTCGTAATGCTGTAAAAGCAATACACATCACCAGGTAATTAAGACTTTCTCATTCGCGTTAAACGACTCCTGGCAATGATTATACGATACGTTAAGGTAGGGCAGTGGGGCAGTTTGTGAGGGCGTTGGCGGTTGTGAAGGGAGGCTGTGTGGTATCCCTGCTGTTGTTCACTGAGGACGAAAGTGAAACACGGGCACGAGTTGCCTATATTTTTTGCTAATGATGCTGCATCCTTCTTGATTGAACTTTGACGTTCGTCTGTTTGGAAGTTTGATTTTATCTGCATCGGGGAGACCAAGCAACGAAAGAATGGTAGATAGATCGAATACAAAATTGGAATGAGTGATTTTTACTGGAAATGGGTATTGTGGAACGAATTTTGGGGAATTTTTTTTTTCAGAACGTAGGTGTATGGATTAACAGATAGAAGCAGCCAGGTTTAACGGTGAAAAAGAATTAGCTTGCATGGCTTTTCTCGATGCGAAGTTGAACTATTATGAAAATAGTTTTCATACTTTTATATATAAAAGTTTACTTCTAGTGTATTTAATTTCCAATTTTTTAGTTCATTCTCAGGGAAATTACAAAATATAACCATCTTACTTCAATTTCTTTTACTTGTAAAGTATATTTGATTTCGTAATTCGTTTTGCATTGGGCTATTTGAGTTATTTACCATCATCATGTTTTTAGTAATCGTTTGTTTCTCATGTACTTTTGGAACCAAGACTGCTTCATTGATAATTTTACCATATACTTGCATTAGGTTACCCTAGCAATTGATGGACCTTCGGGATTTCTAGCTTCCGTGATCTTTCGAATTTTTTAATTCTCACACCTTCTTGACCATCTCTTTCTTTGAGTTCTTAACTTGTTGTTTCTTTGGTCAGGGAGTTATGTGTGGGAACACAAGTTGTACCAAAATTTCCTGTTTTCTAGAGTCCGTACTAAATGGTTTCTTCTCTTTCTTTTTTTTGGGTCATTTTTCGTGTGAATAGGGAGTTTTTTGAGTACCACATTTCATGTGGACAGGGAGCTTTTTGATTACCACATTTTATGTGGATAGGGAGCTTTTTGAGCACTACATATCATGTGAATAGGGAGTTTTTTGAGTACCACATTTCATGTGGACATGGAACTTTTTGAATACCACATTTTATGTGGATAGGGAGCTTTTTGAGTACTACATTTCATGTGAATAGGGAGCTTTTTGAGTACCACTTTTCATGTGAATAGGGAGGGTTTTGAGTACTACATTTCATGTGATTAGGGAAATTTTTGGAGTAACACATTTAATGTGAATAGGGAGCTCTTCGAGTACCTCATTTTATGTGAATAGGGCGCTTTAAACTATGAATAGAATAATGATGAACATTTATTTTTACCACTGGGAGATGAAAGAATTCCTTCCTTTGATGATGAATGATAAAGATGCTCTCTCAGTCCATGCCTTTTTGGGGTTTCTACTCTCTTAGTTGCGCTTGTTTGGATTGTTACCGTGATGATGCACTGGCAGTCATTTAGTTATCGTATAAGTAGCAGTATCCTGCTTTGAAATTTGTGTGCTCTCTAAAAAACAATGTAATGCACATACGGCTTCTTTGTAACGTTATTGATGTCCCAATTTTCTTACCAACAGCAATACCACAACACGAGAGGTGATCGTTGCCCTGCTCAGGAAGTTCAAAGTGGTTGACAACCCCCAGAAGTTTGCTCTCTACGAGCGCTCATTCGACTGCCAATCAAATAACGGTAGGATTGCAGGAGGCCAAATTGATTTACCTCTCCTCTTGATCAATTGATTTGCCTCAACTCAAACACTTCTGCTTTGATAAACATTTCAAAGCATTTCTTCAGGGTATCTTTTTGTGTCTCTGAACTCGAATTCATATGGTTTCAAATTTACCATTGCGAGATGTCCCATAAAGAGATACCCAATTTTAAAATTTTGGGAAAAGATTAGAATGTCGATAAAAATATTTAAGTTTTATAGTGCGCTTGTCGATAGTCTTATGCATGCACGTAGTTTTTTATATTTTTTGTTGAATTGCTTCCGAAACAAAACATTAAATTTTTCCCTTCAAAACCTCTGGAATAATCAACACTGACAAAACAGAACATCTGAATGTAACTAGTAAAACTGTGCACAATGTATGGCAACGATATATAAATACGGGCACAGCCTATAGCAAGGCTATTCCTAGACGAAAACGTTCTGTGCGTATTGAAAGGGTTTCGAAAGCTGTCAAAGAGGGAGTGATACAAATTCCACCCGGAAAAATGAGAAAAACAGCTTGACAGCTCGGTATTTCAAGCTCGTCTATACTTAGGATATTTAAGCATGACTTGAGTTATGTGCGTATAAAAGTCGATGCAAACTAGGTATTATTTTCATTGGCTTCCAAGGAGAAGCGGCACGACTGGGGCAAAATGATGTTGGTTGAGATCCATTGGACCGCGGACACTGTTTTCTTGCCATCTGACGAGAAGATCACAGTGAAGGCGGTTCTTGACTCACAGAATAATAGACTTCATGCGTAATGATGCAAGAGGCTTGCCTGAAGATAGTCGTTGTTATTTCTGCCGTATCAAACTTTTTGGAGTGTAGATGTGAACCGCAGTCGCTTTGGATAGATTCAAGTCTCCTCTGGTCGGCATCTCGAAGGGAGTGAAAGAGAGCACTCAACTTTACATCGAAGTGTTGGCAGGAATTACGTTACCATGGATTTCGGAAAGCTTTGGAAGTAATTACGTCGTCACTCAAAACGAGGCCCTATCGCACACATCGAATTTGGCCCAGCATGGGTGCAGGGATCATTTTAGCGGGTTTTGAGGCCAGAAATATGGCCTTTGTCTAGTCCAGGTATCAATCAACTGGAATTCGCTATCTGCTCCGTGTTACAAAGTGATGTCTGTGCTAAATTATACTGCAGTGTGGTTGCTCTGCCAGATGCCTTTCAGGCCTTCATGGTCTACTTTGGATGAGGAAATAGTTCAGAATTCATGTAACTCAGCTACGCTTTGTCTGGATCTTATGATCAAGGCGGAAGTAGGTATTTTGAAATGTGATCAGTGCAATTCACTAACAAAATACATTTTATCCTGTGTGCTTGATTATAATTTTTCTACAGTTTTTGGATTTGAGTTATGATAAATATTCAATGAATAATTCTTCATTGGACACCCCGCATACTTAAGTGTGAGTGTCGTTTTATCCCCCTGTATTAGTGTTCGAAAAAGAAATGCAACTCACTCATTTTAACCTTGAGAAATTATTATAACAACCATGTCCCAATATATTGATATAACGTCGTGATCTTTTTTAGTATTTCAGTAAACGTATTTTTGTACCTATCCATTGGTCGACTGTAATTTTACTGTGTAAGTATTCTAGATTACGCATTTGACTGCATAGTTCAAGTTGAACTCATGTATTATGCGTGAGACCTGATGAGACGTGTGTGGTGGTAGGGTCGCTGCGGCGCATTAGCGACGGCGAGTGTCCTCTGGTGCTGGCCATGCAGTGGACGGCCGAGGGCCTCACGGCACACAGGGTCGTCCTGCAGGAGAACGACACTGCTGACATTCAGGTAGCGTCTGAGTCGCCGTGACAGCTATTCCTTGGGTTGTAATTAAATGCATTTCAGAATAAATATTCTGCCTGATACTGATTGCAGGAATATGGATGGATGTATTCACCTTAAAAACGACCTGTGCCTCGGTTGGAATAATGCTGTCCCCCATTATAAGTAAGTCTCGATATTTGGTCTTGATGAAGTACACAGTAGCTTCCTATAGCATTAACAAAAACAACAGTGTCTGTGCAGCTATTATGGTAGCATGTTACTTGTGAAAATATGAGTCCGTTCCATAACTCGTAAGAAAAGAGTAAGCTTATAATGCAATATTTATAATTCATCTCTTAGTCCCATTTGTCAGTCCTATCTGTGATGGTGACTTTCGCTAGTCTCATCTGTTCAGCTGTTAGTGATGCGAGAGCTAAGCCGTGTTGTTTTCAAAATGTAGTTAAAATCAGAGATTATTTTATTTTCAAGTTGAAGAAGAGTATTTTTTTATATTACTGAAGAGTTGTGCTAGACAGTATTGCGGTGTCTACCTTTTTTTACATTTTTGTGAAGCGTAAAAGCCATTAAAAGTGGAGGTGCATATGTGAATAATGGCACTCATAAAATGATGTTTTGTGATTAGGTTAGACCCATCAGTGCTAAAACTTATATTTTAAGCAGGTTTAATTAGGCATTGAAATTATTCGGTACAAGCCACTGGGCGATCAATTTCTGGTTGTATTGGTAGCGTCCAAGCGCTGAGATTTCATTATCTTTAATGAGTTTTTCTTTATTATTTAAATTGAAATTTCTGAAACTAACAGAGGCTCGAAGGTCTGGCTAAGTTTTGAATTATACTTGAAGAAAGTTTTAGATTATACTTGAAAAAATCAATGTTTTTCTTTTTTCTTTAATGATGAGAATGTTCATTGGTAAATGATCCTCCGGTGTGTATGTATAATGGTGATTCACGGCAGAAAAATATTCTCAGAGAATTTCAAGTTGATTTGCTTATGTTGCTTCCTCTATGCTTGTGCGTTATTAATATAGCTTTCTCCATAGGCTCGTTGTACGTACTCGGTGGTGAATAAAACCGTTTCATGGAGCTCTGGGTATTTTCTTGCGGTCCGATAGCTCTATTTTTATCGCTTTCTCTCATTCTGTTTCAAATAAGGAGTGATATGTTGAAAAAGTTATTCTTGGCAAGATTGGCAGCTTAAACTACTTGTATTTAATAGATATTTTACTTTTTCGGGATACTTTAGACAGCTTACAGAATTTAAGCTACTCAGTGCAGCTACTTTGTTGAAACTTTTTAAATTAAATTTTTATTTTATAATATATGCTTCCGTGACGAAAAATGTTTGATAGTTTGTTTAACCTCATGCTACAATTGGAAGTCTTCCTATTTCAGTAATTGACCCTAATTTTAAAGTATGCATATTTTTTCATGTATAATTTTCTTCGTATGCCTTCCAGTGGGACGCGTTCAGCCTACCGGAACTGAACAATTTTCTGCGCATCTTGGACCGCGAGGAAGAGGATTACCGCTCCCAGATACTCGAAAAGTACTCAAGAATACGCGGCCAGATCAGAGACAGACTCGCCGCTCAACAGTAGGCGGTTACAGTGTTCCTTCTTGTGAAGATGAGTTTCGCTATTCCAAGCGAAATTCTTCCCTTGGTGTTGCTAATTTATTGTTGATTTGCACTGAAATAAGGGGTGAAATTACGTAGCATTGCTGGCTACCCTACTCGGATCGCTGTTAGGAGGTGGTGGCTATTAATCGCGCGTAGTCTCGTGTCTCCGTCATTGTCAGGAACCTCCAGTGAGTAACTTTCGAAATCTCCAGAATTTGAAACTTTGATGAAATGGAGCGTCTAAGACTGATTGGTGATTTGATGCAATTATGGTTTCAACTTTTTGTAGGATTCGAGTGCGAAATTTGATGGCCATAGTTAGATTTATAATACTTCAACACATTATTTCTACTACCTCTTCAAGTCTCCTAGTTGAAGACTGATGGGTTGTTGGTTATTTTGAGCATCTTGACATTTTGTCTCTCAATCAGCTGTCGAGTCGTATAAAGGCGCCAGTAGTTGCTTATAATGTGCGTTTCTTCTCTCTATTTTCCCAAATTTTGGCTTTTCGTGTTTCTTTGACGGTTATCTGTTGTACGAGCTATTATATTTTCATGGCTTGTACGTTACGACCAAGCTGCTGTTAAGGCTTTGTAGTTTATATCACTCAGAATTTTACAGGTGCTGTACGTTTTACGTCACATGCCCGCGTCGCTAGCTTATGCTGGTTGGGCTGAGGGCTTTACTCCGAGCCGACTGGGTCAATATTTTCTGTTTAGGAAATTTGATAGCTTAGGACATCATTATTTTATATGAAAATAAAAATGCGCTAGTTTCGCTCAAAAACCTGGGGTGATCAAACTGATGCGAATTATTTTGTGACATTTTTATTTTCGGTTCATAATTCCTATCATTATTCCATTACCTAGAGAAGAAGTTACTTTTTCGTTCTTCATATGGCTCTTCAACTACGGTAAAATGAATGTAAGCGAGTAGTACCCCTTGTTTGACAGCTCCGTTCTCGTGCACACTGGGAGCCCAGCGCAGAGTTGGCTGCATTGATCGTAAGCTTCTTTAGAATTCATTTGCCTATGTGTAATTTGATTGTGTGTCTGTATTCGTCTATGTTCAGTTTATTTATATTTGTACTTACGGACTTCCGCAGCTAATGGTGAAACACTTTTCTTGAAGCTATCTAGAGTAAAAGCCTTTTCTAATGTCGAGTTATAGGAATTTACTGTCGTAAACATACATACAATAATTGAACACATGGTATCCCCTTAATTTCATGCTGGGCCTTATGACTGATATTGACAATGAGTAATCTTTTTTGTAAAGGAGGAAATAAACTTGAAGATCTCTGTGCTAGTGATAACTTCGACCGTATTTGACAAAAGAGCGTTTTCCAAACTTTTCATAGGCTTCACTAGTTCAATTTCTTGCATGCACTGTGTGCTAGTTAAGTCTGTCTATGTATACTGCAAGTAAAATTCCATTTGAAGACGTACTACAGTTCTGCAGGTTTGCTCACGCTATGTTTTAAAAAACTATACGAAATGAGATTAGCAGTAAATAGTAGCGAAATGTTTCTTCGTTTTACAGAGGAAGGAAAAATATAGGTAAACACTTTTTGGATGATGTTTTCACGGCGGTACAGTCAACGAAATGGGTAACTATTCAATTAGTTTTTGTATGTAAATCTTCCCTAAATTGTCTTCAGCTATTCACTAAACTGGCATGACATTTATTTCTCCAGCTTCTACGACGTGGTTGCATTTCTGCATTCGTTTAGAGTACAGAAACCCTTTATAAATCGGAGGTGTTGTTCCGCCTTCATAATTTTTGAGTGACTCTTTGAAAAAGAGGTGAAATGTTAGCGAGGTCACATTAGTATTTGGACCGTCCTACGTCATGAATTTCTGGATACAATTCTTTATTACGTTTGGAAACATTTCTTTCAAGCTGACAATAAAAGTTCTGAATGATGTTGGCTGGAGAAAATCTAATTGTGATTTCAGCACTCGAAAACAACGCTATCATCTGAAACAAGTCAAAAGAAGGGTCGCCATACATATAAGACCTTATGAGCTACACTCAGTAGTTCTTTGTAGTTTCTATCCTCTGGCAGGATTTTCCAACCAGAGATGCTAAAGTTATACAGGCTTTGTCTTAAAGTTATGTTGGCTTGTTGAACATCTGTTGCCTGTATATTGTTCTGGAAGTTAATGTGCACTTAAAGTGATCAACGAACATGATTTAGAATAGATCTGAGCAAATAAATAAGAAAGACGATTATTAACAATGCCCCATTATGATCAACTTTGTTATCACAACAGTGTGTTATTTATGATTGTCATTTATATTATGGGAATTGTCCGGTGGAGCTCCGTTCAAACATCTGAAACTTTTTATCGCAAAATGTTTGATAGGTACATTTTAGATGTGTAAATTTGAATATTGTACCTGCACAACTGACTATGCTACGGGAGATGAAAGAGAGAAAAAAAATTCAATTAATCATGATTTACCTACGAACGATGCATTATTATGTTCCAAAACCAATTTAGAATGGTTCTCGCGAAGTGCTGTGACTGCTGCGCTGCACCCGGGCACATGGAGCGGGGGGAGTGTGTGCTCACCGTGGTGCCGCTCAGCCCTCACTCTCGCTCCCGACCCCCATCCCGTAACCCCTGCGCAGCACATTGAACTTGGCATGTACGGTTTTAAACTGATTTCATAATCTGTCAAATACATCTTTTACAGGTTGTTCTTAGGGGACTCCATGAAAATGTTTTTTCCCGTATTTGCCAATGTTGAAAAATCGTATTCGTTTACTTAAAAGCTAAGTTCTTGAAGGTTTTATTATACAATGATAAAGCTTAGCTCACTCGACTAAGAATTTCAATGTGCGAACACTAAAAGGTCTTATTACTGAAGTTTGAAAAACTTAGATATAGAAAGAAAACTGAAAAAATGAAAAAGTTACAATAGCATTAACTTTATTTTGTTTTTGTTCAAAATTAGCTGTTATCGATTTTTCCTTACATTAAAATACACTCAATAAGACGAACTTTATCGTTCTAGTGCAAAAATTAAGAAAAGAGAACCGATTTACGAATCGTACTAAAAATGTTTTTCTTGATCGTTTTATCGAAAATAGCTAAGTACCAAATTCAGTTTTTTTCTATTTTTCTGAGTTATTTATGTGTGTCAAATTAAAAAATGGTCTGTCTCATACGAAAAAAGGTCTAATACGTTGACTGTCCCCTTAATCCCGCGCATGCTGAAACATGTATGTTACATAAGTCATGCAGTGACTCTTCGAAAATTATTTCGTTGCTTTTTCAATAATTTCAAAATTTAGCCTTCGAATAAATCGCCTCATTTTGATTGGTTGCCCGAATATCACGATTTTTTTAGAATCCTTATACTTTTCAAGTTAACGTCGCATGAGCTTCATTTTATTTTTACGGTTAGGTAAATTTGCCAAGACTTCATCCAACTAGGCGTGCCCACTGAAGTAAGCATCAGAAAATGGCTCCTGTCGCAGCCATGGCGCGTTTCGTCGCGGGAGGCATGACAATATGATAATTAATATTACTGGAACGGGGTTCTTTTAGCGCCCAATTTCTTTTTATTAATTCATGTAACGTTTGACATGCTGACAAAATTTAGAACTTTTTGAATATAATTAGATTTTAGAGTAATGAATTAATTTTTCAGTTTTATGAATGCAATTCGTGCGTTCGGTATTACGACATATTCTCTGTAACGTCCCGCGTATGTTTCGAGACCATCAAATGATGAAACACCTTCATCGTAGCCTTGTCTTGCGTCTTGGGCTCGTAATTCGTATTTTGGAAAGTAAATTAATAACTGTCGGGCTATTGCTATCGAGTTCAGTGTTGAAAATAGGCTTCGTTTAGAAGCTTTTAATGTGTGACGTGTTCCCTATTGCTAAGATAGTGGAGATTTGCATCATCACTGCCCTGCTGCCAACCTAGTCTTGGCAGGAAAGCTTTTGTCGCTCTTTAACCACTTGTCGTAACGTGAGTATTGTGCCCATTTTTCGAATAATTTATTTTTATAAGCATAAGTTAAACTGTAAAAGGGATGAATTCTTTGAAAAAATACTATAAAATCAAAAGGGTATGTAGCTCGTTATCAAACCAAACCACTTTTAATTTCTTCCATTGTAGATTTTATGTTTTCATTGTTAGAGCAGGTATGGTACTTCATGAATAAGAAAACTCAGACGTGTGTTTGTGTACAATATTACTACAGAGCCGTCTTCCTGATCCATAATGCCTTCACTTTCTAGTCACGAATATATCGATCTGATCACGTCAAAAGTAACAACCACAAGTTTTTATTGCTCATGCTCCTGAAGTTCCTGATGGAACTTGAACCTTAAGTTTTATATTACGGAAATAGCGATCTGTTTGTGTCGGTTAGGCTAATGTTTCCATGTGTTAACTTTGCCTATCGCTACGTACGGGTATTGAAAGATCAGTGTCTAATAGTTTAAAAACTACTTTTCATTAGCAAAAATTATTATTATTGATGTAATATTTTATTTCTACCAAGCAATCAATAGGTGCTTTGAGTTGCATTCAGCGAGATTCACGTTATTGCATCATGGACTGAAAATAAATTTTCAGTAATGCTTCTAAACGAAAGAAAATACTACTTTGTATTTATTTTTACGTTTGGTAATGAATTTTAGAAATACTTCTTAGTGGTGTTTACATATCAACGTATTGATGCATTTGTGTATTTGCTCATACTTTAGGTTTAGGTAATTTTGTGCTAAATTTTGTGGCTGTAGTGTTAAGGTTTGTTTATTTTCCCGAAAGGGAAGTCTATTATGCATATTTCTTCTGTTTTGTAAAAGTGCGATTTTATTACTTTTAATTCGTTTCTTCAGGAGTATGTCAAACATTTTCTTTTTATGGGTTAGAAGTGCATTTACGTACGGTGTTGATACCGTGTGTAATATTTACCTTATGTAATGGGTGGCGCAAAAGTGGCTTCACGATTTTGAACATTTATAACACAACAACTAATGCAGCTATAAAAATTAGTTACAAATGCAATGAAAGAGAAAGTTTTGAAGTTTCATCATTTAGATATTATATTCTTTAAATGTTCTCTATCATTATTTAAACACAATCGTGTTCTACGTACAGTATTTTCCAAGATATCTGGAGCTATTCTGTCGATTTCTTCGATAACGTTGTTTTTGAACAATTAGAGAGTATTAGGCATATTGATGTAGGCCTTTATTTTAAGGTATCCCCCATACGAAAAAATCTGCAGGGGTTTTATCAGGAAACCGTGGTGGGCAAGGAACGGCACCAAAATGGTTATTCTAGGTTTTCATCGCACCAGAAAAGGAAGTTTTGTTTATTAACATACCCACTGATATGGAAATGGGCCTTATCAGACTTGATTAGGTGTGAGGTAAAAGTTTCATCATTCGTCTGCTATAGAAATGCAGGTGCAAAGTCATTTCCTTGTTAATGGTCCATGAACTTTTAACATTGTGTTACTTGAATGTTACATGCAAACATTTTAAATCTTTTGTTAGGATGCGTTGCAGAGATCTTCGCAAAATTCCTAGTTGACTGGAGCGTTACCCTAGTCGATGTTTTTAAATCTGCTGGAACACTCAATGAAACACGTTGAATTACAGATGCATTTCGTACAGATCTCGGTCAGCCAGAGCATCCTTTGTCTGCTGTTCAGCCGAAATTTCTGAGTCTTTAAATCTTGCAATAATGCAATGTTTGAAAGGCCTGTACTGATTAAATGTTCTTACGAAGTCCTTCTGTACTGCAACTAACGATCCATTGCCAGAGAAATAACTTTCCACTATCTTCGCTCGTTGGTCCTTGCTGTTTTTCGTCTCATTTTTTGATTTTATAATTACGAAAAATTCGGTTACAACATATGCTTCCATTCCATATCATCGATATAGAATAAAACTTCAAAAAATTCTCTTTCATTTCCTATGTAATGTATTTATATAACTGCGTTAGTTATTGGGTAATGAATGTTCAAAGGAGTGAAGTGACTTTAGCGCCACCCTGTACTGGTAACTTTCATATGATTTAAAAATAGCACATGGTGGAAGCGAAAACTGGATCACCAAGGAAAAATATCTTTACGTACAAAGATTAAGTAGAAGCGCAGAAACATTTGTATAAGAAAAATTGGAGCTAGTTTGCTTTAGCTGTCGCAGATTTCATGAGGTGCGGTTTGTGTGGCCCTTCCTCACACGAACGCGATGCGGTGGTGGTCTGTAACTTCTTCGGTGTTCGTGATGTAGGAGGGTGGAGGAGTTCAACGACCCCCGTCTACTGTAAATAGCAGGAAAAGATAGAAGTTTTTATCACTGATTAATCATACCACGAATATTGCATCAAAAATAATACTGAATAGAAGTAAAAAACTCCAGCTAAGAGTAAAGTGAAGGAGATCCTCGACAGTCGAATAACCGATGGACTGCTATTTTTCAGAAATTGGGTTGATATCGCTAAAAATGATTCCCTGCCCAAGTATTAGGGCTTGAACGAAGACAAACTGGAATTTTAAGAACACCAGAGTAATAGACTTCGATGTATTTTATTTCAAATCAGTTGAACAAGGTTAAGCGCGTTTAAAACTTGAAGATTATTATATTTAAAATATCCAGTAGAGTGACCTCGAAGCGTTCGATTGAAGATTATCCAAAGCCTTGTCGATTGAATGACAAAGTGACTGTCAAAATTTTCCTATATTCTTATAAACTTAACAATCTTACGTTTCTCTGAGGGCATCTTTGCCAGAATTTCACATAAAGCGTTTTGTTGTCCATTGTAATGGTATGAGGAATCCATGTTTGTAATATCTTTAAATGGTGATAATAAATTGTTTCAAAAATTTTATGGAGACTTCTGAAAAACTGTACTCCCTGCTCTAGCGTACATGCTTTTGTCTTGCTTTTATTTTTTTAAATACATTGGGATTTTTTCACATATTAACTCATGTTCAGGCATCAGTTTTTCGATAGAATAAAAATTTACGTATTCATTATCAACTAATTTGCTTCTAGGAGAAATGTAAGTGAAGCTTCCGAGTAGTTCTCGCTGACTGTTCACTTGATTGTCTCTCTATTAGACGTTGTCTCATGAATCTTTTTAACTTGCGTTGTCGTTTTTTATGCGAACGTGCTGTTTTATTTACGAATGTGAAATTATTCAATTCATATTTCTTATCATAAGTCTTATAGCAATACTAGTCAATTTTTACTTAACGTTTTTCACCTTCCTGGTGTGCAGGCTCTACTCCAAAAAATAAATTCTTGGTTATTCCTCAAATTGTACGTCGAAAATTAAGGTTGGACTAACTCTAGAAAGTGAATCGACTCAGCTAAATAGACGAGCATCTGTTTCTGCTCGATATTTACATTGAACTTGCTTTTTCGAGATTTACCATAGTATCCTCTACATTGAGAGGTTTCATGACGCTAATTTTGTTTAAAAAAATATGTATTCTCTCATGGCTACCTCTAAATTGTAATTTTGTCAGTAGTGTTGAATTGGAGTTTTATGTTGACTTGTTTGACAATTATGGTGCCAAAATTCTCTTTCCTTCATCACGAGCGTGACACGTGTCATACAAGCAACCTATCCAAGGGTTGACACCGTCCCAAGGGTAGGATTCAACTAGGTGTGTCGCGGTATCGCAGAAATTCATTACTTTAGTGACCGTAATATTATATTATTAACTGAGGTGCCTGAAAGATTTGAAACTTTCTTTCAATAATCTTAACATTGCACGTATAATTTATGGTCTCCAGAAAATTTGTGAAAATAGTTTCGCTAAAAAGCAAAAGAATGCTTGTGACTTTGTTGAGTATTTCCCTGTCTTAAATTAATCATATACACCCATACCTGATAAATTTTGATTGATTAGAGATCCAGTACTATGACAGTTACAAATGGTGATTTGTTCATGTAGTTGTCAGTAAAATTTTTGTACTGAGCGTTTGAACAATACAAGGAGTAGAGCACCATACCATCATCTGCCACACCTGCTTCTCTCATCGAGATCTACACGCTGAATATGCATGTTAATTTAATATCTTAATTTCTACGTATATTCTTGAACGTTCTGTTGGGTTGACCAATAAGTTACTGTTTTCAAAGGAAATGTTGACTTAAAAATGAAGTGAAATTTCTGAACTGCCAAAAAACTCTCTGCTAATAATTACGAAGAAAAGAAAGAAAGAAAAATCGTTTATTCGAGAGGATAATCTTCGCGTGAAATGCTGGCGAAAATTTGTATCGTGCACTAGAAATTTTAACGGATCGAATATGTTGGTCGAGGCTAACATTTGTAACTTTATTTTCTTAATTATTTTTCGTTTTTCTAAAGGTAATTTTTTGTAGCAGACTTACTTCTAGAAATAAATCTTTGTACTTCCCAAGATACATTCGAACTTCATTACTTGTACTGAAGCTGTAAATCTGAATCTCGTGAATTGGATTTCTGTTGGTGCAGAATTCACATTCCATTACATATAGTTGGGAAATTCAGTGTATATGTTTGTCTGGTGTTAATACTCGTGTTCAGGGTTTATACTTCCGACTGTCTTTTAAGAGCATTTTAACGTGAAGCTCAGTTATTCTGGTTTGTTCCTAGTTGTCGCAAGTAAATGCGGCAATGTATGTTGAGAGTTGGTTGTAGCACAAGAAATAAGCTGTTCTTCCGCTTCGTCTGAAGGTCAGGGATCTTAAGATCACGACGTTTCACGTAAGATGTGCACTAGTACTGTCATTTTGATCCATTCTTCATTCAGAGGAGCATGGCAGAAGTGGCTTTTAGCTTACAGTGGAGATACAACTGTCTACCCACCGACGAATCAGCAATGCCTCACGGGTCTAACAAAATTTAGATACAAGTAAACGGTATAATGCTAAAACTTCATTTTTGGTGTAAAATTACCTGGTACTTGTGTTTTCCTTGTGTGGATTGCAGTGAAAAACAGTAATTATTTCCACAAAGATCACCACCAATTTCGTTTTTTTTCCGATTCATTTTAAAATACTGCTATCGTCAATATCTCCGTGGAAAATCATAGGATTTGAAAAAAATGAGCATACTCTATAGCTGTTCATAGTCAGATTTGTAAACCGCAGTTAAAATATTCCATGTGCAAAGAAATCACGGAGAGGTAGCAGAATAAGCCACGGGTCTGTTAAGAAGTGGTTGGTTGCTCTTTTAGATACAAAGCAGTTTATTCATTTTCATTTCATGATTTGAGCTTGGCTAAAAACCTTTACATTTACAGATAACAGGAGATCGTATAGTCGGCTTCCTTACCTGTGATGGTGTAATTTTTACATGTTTTACTCTCCATGTTGGACGCTTATAGTTTACTGTCACTGATGCTATGTATATGTCTGTCGAATGCCTCGAGCAGGTAAGTATGGAACACTTCTTAGTTATGAGGATATATCTTTTTTGCATTATATCTGTCCAAATAATTATTGTAGATGAATCCGTGTAACCGTTTTCTCAGTCTTCGATTTGGTTTAATGTAAATTTAGCGTAGTTAATTTAACGTCCTTGATTGTTCATTTTTTTCATCATTAGTACTATTTCCAGTGCACTTTTCAGTCTTAGTAATATTGTTCAAGAATGCTCAGGGTTCCTTCACTTTGTTTCATGGATAAAAGTGTAAATACATCCACTGGAAATTTTATTTATCTCCTTCATACATATGTACAATCATTTTTAGATTACAAAATACTTAACATAGTTCCATTAACTGCCGTTGCCTAAGACGTACATAAATGGCTTCAATTGCGGGGGGCTAAACTTCAACATGAAAGCTTATATACGCTTACAGATTCGAAAATATACATTCACACGTATGTAGGCACTTTCCTTGCATCTCGCATCGTCAAGGTCGCAAAATTCAATTGGTGAACATTTCTAATTGTAATAGAAGTTTGGATGCCATAGCTAACAAAATGCATTTCGAAAATAATAGAGCACTATAAAACCATGAAGAATAACATTCGTTGGATCCAAGTTTTAAGACAAATAAAATTTTCCAGCAATATCTCGAAATTATTTTCAGAGAATGATTAAACGAATGAAGAGTTGCACATGAGAAGCCTACAAATCTTGAAGCTTTATTTCGCAAGCATTTGAAACAATAGGAATATATATAGTTTTAACATGTAAAAATTTACGTAGCGAAATTCTCCATCCATTTTGTCTTCTAATCACATATTGTGCTTGTACATAGCGTACATGTTTTTCCAATATAAGATAATGAATAGCGTTTTCTCGGTGTATTTGATGTAGCTAAATAAAATATAAGAACTCGTCATTAGTTATATTTATCATTATAGAATGTCTCAAATGAGAACTTGATCTTTCGAAGTCAATATTTTATGTTTTCGAAAGAAATTACCGCAAAGCATGATAACTAGCTGTCCATGAGATAGGAAAAATACTTCCTTTTATCATCGATTTCTTTTAATCACAGGCTATTACATTTATCTGTCATTTCGTAACCAACGAATTCTATTATTATTCTCATGAGTTAGTTACTTTAAAGTTCCCTAGCCACACTAAAAGCAAGGGAGCGAGAAAAAGGGACGATTTAGTTTCGACTTCATAAAACGTGGAATCAATGCACAGGTATGTTCTCACGCAAGATTTCCTGCGCATGAAAGCTGCAAGTTCAGAAAGAAGAGGAAGAAAAGATAAAGAATAATCAAGGAAGAGGACATAAAAAGTGAAAGAAGCAAAGTGGACACGAAAGATAGAAGTCCCAAAGCCTAAAGCCTAGCTATAGCTGAGGTACCCTAACAGTGCTCCTGTAAGGGTCTCAGTTCCCATAGGATAGAATAGACTAAGCTAACTAGACTAACTCCATTGCCTATGGTCTACTTATGCCCCCTGAGGGGGCTGCAAATTTTCATTGTAAGAAACAATTTCATAGATGAAAAACCTTCAACTCTGAACTTGAAAGTGAGTAACATGGTGAGCAATTTATTGATGATTTCTCCAACGTTTCTTCCATGAACTATAAAGGACCGCCATTGTAACTAACAAAATCGAGAATCAACTGAGGTACCATCATAAATTCAGCTAAAAATCAATCCAAAAGCGTCTTGACTGGAAACAGAAAGAGTTTATCTTGATTTGCTGTCTCTTTTGAGAAAGACGAGCTTATCCTTGTGATGGATGCCGAGGCTGTCAAGGGTAGCGTTGTGGTCGACCAGTTTGGTGCCGGTGGCGGCGTGCACAAGCCAGTAGCGCCGCCACACGCTCCGCCAGCTGATGAGCCGACGACTGCTTTTGCGGTGCTGCCCATGTCACAAAATACTTGAAAAATTACGTTTAGGCTGCATTTACACATTCATAGTAAAGCAACATTCGTCACAATAAAGAATAGAGAGAAAAGAGTATCGAGAGCCGGTAGCAGTTTCGGCAGGATTGTTAAGACACCGACGCGGCCAGTTGCTCTATTATTCAATGGTCACACGAGAAGCGAATAATCGATTCAAGGTCTCGAGAAAATTCTATCTTGAATATCTTGAAGTTGTTTGGGCCTCTATGCCCTGGTCACACTGGAGTGCCGCCGGTTTGTGCGCATGCTGTCCCTTCGCATATCCGCAAGCTGTTGAATGATACCGTTTCCCTCTGCCGTCTGATGGTAGTGAGGCAAGGGAGGCCGATCGGGGATAGTTTGTAAAAAGTTATCCAGCTTCTTTTTGAAGACGTCCAGGGAACCATCGCACTCTCTCAGATCTTCTAAGACAATTAGAGTGAACAGACAATTGACAATTTACTTTAAGACAATTTGTGCTGTTTTGTTGATACCTGAAAACATAATTTGTGCTGTTTTGTTGATTAACCACATCAAGAAGAAACAATTGAATAGGTAAGTTGTGAGATTTCAAAATGAGCAAGAGCGTGTTGCAGAAAGAAATGTCGAGTAGAGAGACGAAATCTGATAATTCGACTAATTAAAGCATAATACAGAGTGAAATTTCATCGAAACGTGTTGCGCGGCGATGCAGGCGCTGCTGCCATAGAGAGTGACAGTGAAGCTAACAGGAAGTAGAAGGTAGGGAGCTTTAACTGAAAACTCGCAAGGCACAACAGCGTGACTTTGTGCCATGCTCCTCAAACAACGGCTTTGACCTAGTTTGCTGGCTACAGCACAGTACTGAATCATAAGTTACCCATTTGCACATGTGTTACCAACATTCCTAGCAAACTTTATCGTTCAAAACATGATTGAGTAATTTCATTTTTAGGCAAAAAACTCAGCACGAGCCGTAGAATAGGTGGTAACGTTGCTGTAGCTCGGATACATACAGTAAACTAGATAGAATCAAAGAGAGCAGTCTCTTGTAAACTAATAACTTAGACGTGAGAGTTCAACACCAGACAGAAAGATCTGTGCTACAGTATAGATCACACTTCTATTGGTTGAACTTAATTTCCTGACGTTTTAAATGTCAAAATGAAAATAATTTTTATCACATATACAGTGCCCCGCTAAACTTACAAAACACTATTAAAAATATCATTTTATGCATTTCCAATCATGAAAGATTCCTGAAACTTTTACTTCTCACGAAACACTTATTTAAACAACAATGGAAACAATCAGTCAAACGAAACAATCAAGTAGTTAAATATAAACAATATCAAAATTAGGATCGCAAAAGTTAACAACACATAATCTTGACACTTGCTTAACCCTTTGACTGCAGCGTGCGTAATATATGGTACACGCAATCATTAGACCTAACCTAACCGAGCCAAAGCAGTAAAATATATGAATATAAATTTTCAAGTTTTCATGAAATTTGTGTTCATTACTCATATATGCTAGATTTGATTAAACGAAAATTGATAAAATGACCAAATTTGTAAGAACAAAATCGTTCATTTTTAAATTCACAAGAGATATTTTGTCCACATGAAATTTTATCAGTATGGTGAATTGCGGTCAAACTGTTAATATTTTGTAGCACACCCCTTCTTGCAATTTAGAGCATGTAGACGCTTAGAGTAATCTCCTACGAACATCTCACATGTGTTTGAAGTAATATCATTCCATTCTTCGATGTAAACTATCTACAATTCAGTCAGGCTTGACTGTGCTCTTTTATGGATTCTTAATTTAATTCTCTTCATGAATTCTCAACAGGGTTAAAATCTGGTGGTTGACCAGGCATTTTAGAGCATTTACTCCATTAGAATTGAGTCAATTTTGTGTTAGCTTTGTTGTATGTTTCGGATCGTTGTCTTTCTGAAAGATCCTATCTGGTTTTTAATTTCAGTAAATGGACACTTGCCCTAAAAATTTTCTCCAAGACACTTCTGTTATGTGCTCCATTTATCCTTTCTTTAATAATTTCAACTTTTCCAATGCCTGTGGTACTAAAACGACCCCAGATCATAATCAACCCATTTCGTGATTTTTTAGTTGGAATTATGTTTTTCGTAAGTACAGTATTCAGTACCTTATTTTCTCTAAGCTTTCAGTACTGCATTCCTGCCAAACAATTCTATTTTCGTCTCATCCGACCATAGTCCTTTATTCCTAAACTCTGCAGGTGTACTCACAAACTACTTTGCAAAATTCAGTCTATAACTAACATGTTTTCTTTTTAGGGTTTTCCTTGAAGATTTTGAGAAGATGTCGTGACAATGAAGTGATCAATTAATTGTATCCCTACTAACTTTAATTCCTGTTCCTTATAAATCTCGCTGGAGTTCATTACTAGTAACTTCAAGTAAATTACTAACCTTGTTAATAATCTTGATGCGTGATCCGAAGAAACGTGGAATTGTTAAACTTCTGGGGACGAATTATCGTTCCAAATTAGTTCAATGGACCCATTAACTCTGTTGATAATTTTCTATAACCAAATCCACTTTCATGGAAACTTGTATATTTTCAATTACCTTGACCAATTTATTGTTTCTTCTCCATGGCGAGAATGCTTACAAGACGCGTATCAGATAAAGAATGATGCAATATTTATACTCGGGCCTACAGTAAATGCCTATAGCATAATTCAGAACATTCTAGAAATTGAAAAACGTTCTACTAATGTTACCTTGTACAATATTTATGCAAAAATAATAAAATCCTAAATGTCTTGTAAACTTTTGAGTTCCTAATATTGACAATTTTTGTTTCAAACCACTTGATGGTTACATTTCATTTGTCTAATTGTTTCCCTTGTTGTTTAAATACATGAACTGTGAGCAGTAAAAGTTTCAATTACCTCTGATGATTATAAATTCATAAAATGACATTTTTAATGGTGTGTTATAAACTCTTACACGGCTCTGTGCACAGTATAACCGTAAGGCACGGCAGCAGAACTCTGAACTGCTCGGGTGAAACCAGACAGAGCGGGAGTGGTGATTCTTCTCGTCACTCAACCTCCAATAATTACTTAGGCAAATTATTCTCGCAGTAAAAGATTTTTCCAATGTTGGATCTTCAAGATTCATCAATCGTTAGTCGTTTATTTCGCAAACGCAATGATGGGGGTCACTGCTCTCTTTTTCACTATTCTTATCCTCTCCAATATTCATACAAATATTCATCTGTAACTGGGAAATGATTTCTGCTTTATTATTAAACAATTTCATAATATTACGCAACAAATTTCACATTCCGCAAAAAAGTACGCAAACCGAGACTGGAAACAAATAAAGTCAGATCCGGTTGTGTGCGCAATTTTGCATTATTTGCAAGACAGGTATTTATTCATGAAGAATTTGTAAAGTGAAATACAAGGCAGGGGATGAGCAGATGAAGTACATGGAAAGCTAGGAGCTTCTCTAAAAATATTATTAAACATTGCTACTTCACTAGCAATTGTAGCAAGAGTTCATGGTGTCGACTCCAAAAAGTTTTCTTATTATTTGATCATTGATTGCCATGAGGCTGGTTTGCATAGCGAGCGACCGTTTCAGCCCGAGCCATCACTCCTTGTCTAGGGTATTCTACATGTTGCCATTACTCAGGATGAAATTCTGGCGTAATGCCTTATATGAATTGAAGTTTCGGTTACGAAATATGTAACAGTTAACTTCTCGTAGAAGTACAATACTTGAGGTTGGGGCTAAGATTTCTATCCATAGGCTAGAAAACATTTAAAAAAGAAGGCGTCATATCAATTATAAAAAATGTTTTAAATATTCCTAGTAATGCTTCAAATGATGTGGTTTAGCACCAGAAAATCGTCTCATTATAATTTCCTTTATGCGAGAAGTTACTATACAGTGTGTCAAATAAGTATTCGTAACGTCATGAAAA